>JAOEHQ010039800.1:0-12416 GCA_025447715.1 Asclepias incarnata | reverse complement strand
TCTAGATCTTGTCTTATTTGTTTTACGTTAAGTTTTGTTTTACAATAACCAACCCCTATATATATATATATATATATCAACTACTTTATAATTGAGAATGCTTGTGTCTTAATTTTCAAAAAAGATTAAGAACTTTTTCCTTATAGAAAGCTCTCCATCACCATTTAAGTGTCTTCCAAGTATTCTTGACAACTTTTACCTTTCAAAACTAACTAATTGAATGAATTGTTTAATATGTAAATGGTTTATATTATAAAATGTTATACATTGTATTATACAATGTTATATAATCCAAAGTCGGCAATCGTTGGTCATCATCATCATTAACTACATATACTAATAGAAATTTATGAATTGATTTCTATCAAACTTAAATGTTTCAATAATCAACCACCGCATATTGAGCGGGTATTATTTATAATATATGTATATTATGGGTGTGCGTCATGTTATTCATCTAGAAATATCTGAACATAATTACATGAAGTTATGAAATGTGGTCCAAAATTTGGTTATTTGACTTCTAGGTTTGGCGTTTAATCTATATACGACTTATGTGGGGTTCTAGTGGACAAAGCATGAGGTCCCACTCACTTGACAAACCACTCCCTGGTCCTCTCCTTTTTGAACGATCATGCTCTAACAGTCTAACCCCTTAATTTCATGTATGTTCATTTTACACCTAAAGTTCCTATTAACTTTTTTTTTGGAAGGCAAAGTGTTCAAATCCAGTTACCCCATAACCATTCATGCGCCTTGGCCCTTGTGCAAGATAAAAAAAAAATAAGGCACCACGAAAAATATATATATATATATACATTGGTCCCTTATTTACAGAACTTTTTTCTGTAAGAACTTTGTAAACTCTTAAATTATGTATTAGATCACATGTTTTAAAGTTCATTCACATTTGAAACGTTATAAAATTTCATATCATAGAAGAAATTCTTTTTTAAAACCTTAAAAATAGCATTTTGTTCACATGTCAATGGTACATGTTAACAAATTCATTCACATATAAACAAAATGCTATTTTTAAAGTTTTGAAAAAATTTCTTCGACGACAAGAACTTTTATAACGTTTCACATGTGAATGAACTTTAAAAATATATGATCTAATACATAGATTAAGAGTTCTTAAAGTTTTGCAAAAAAAAAAAAAAAGGTTTCTGAAAATAAGGTTAACATATATATATATATATATATATATATATAAGGGTAAATGAGGACACCCTGTTCCCAGAACCACATTGATTCCCAATCTTGACCTCCCCCGTAAGGTTTTTGATGCTGGTGAATACCTTCACTTAATACAACCTATATATATATATATCTTACGATAATTGCTATAAGCATACTTTAATTATCTGGTTTGGTGTTCGGAATTGAAGATTTCTAGCAAGTCTTGTTGCAGGTTACAAGCTTTATTAATTATCTGGTGGCATCTCATTTGGAAATCTCGAAATACTAACCTCTATACCAACGCTAATGAGTCAAGTGGTGCTGTTTTTAACTCGTTGGTCTCGGTTTCTTTCTTATGGATCCATAGTCGGGATAGGAAGAATGTCGCGTGTTGGGATGTTTGGCTAGTTAACCATCTTGTTCCGGATTAAGTTTGTGGTTAGGCTTCTGTTGTTTCCTGGAGGACAAATGAGCACTTGTTTGTATGGTTTTTGGGTGCGTGGCTTTTTGGGTTTGTCTATGTGCTCTTTTGTTTGTGTCTCCACCCCGGGTCTTGTTTGGGATTGTATCAAAAACATCACGAAGTGAAAACCGGTGGCTCGACCTTCGTTGATGGGGTTTTTTCTCGTGTCTTGGGTAACTGTAATCGGCACGAGTTTTTTTCCAACCCTTTTGCGATCTTAGCAGTTAAAGATCTGGTTCGCGTCTAGGTTGTGTTTCTGTTGTATATCTAGACTTTGTACTTTTAACTTCTAGCATCTTGCTAGTGGTCCATTTCTATTAATAATACATATTTTTGGCCGGTCAAAAAAAAAATTAAATAAAAAATTGCTATAAGCATACAAAAAAAGGGTAATAATTGCTTATAGAAATTCATTAAAAAAAATGTTTTTATCATAAAAGTAGTCAAAACTTGCCATTTTTTCATTATTCGTTGAATATTGTCTTTCTTCAAGTCGTCTTTGAAGTACAAGCATTGATCAAACTTATATAATCAATACTATCTAATAAATCATTCTCAATTGCATTTCTTTTGCTTTTTTTTATCTATTAATATACTCCCTAATCTAAAACTTGTGAATAATATAATTTTTCTATAAATCTTTTAATTTATTTTATGGGCTTGTGGTTTACTTAATTTTAGGGTTTTTTTTATTTATAATAGTTTTCTTTTAAGAAAGTACATTTAAGCTTATTTCTAATATTCATAAATCCTTAAATAAAATATTTTTATGGATTGTTTTATAATAAATGTTTAGATTATTATTATACTTATATATAGCTACGAATTTTTAAAAATCGGGGCCCCAAAGCCGAGGCCCTGTGTGATTGCCTATACTGCACTTGTTAAGAGACAAAAGGTTTATGTCAATCTCGTAACAAACAAATTATTCGTTACTCTTTGTTTAACCTTCGGATTCCGTGTATATTTGCAAAGGCGAATTTATTAAAAAAAAAAAAAAAAAAGTAATGTATAAAATTTTTAAGGACACCACTTATAAAAATAGAGTGAGCACGTATGAGTTTTAGATGATTGAACAAAATACAAGAAAGCCCAATTGTAAACTCTTTAACTCAACCAAACTAATAAAGTTATTAGCGCTTACTAATTTCATTTTTTTTTTAATTGCAGCAATTAGAGACTTAGATTGTACCGATTTAGCATTCAGTTTCTTTGATCATCCACTCATTTGACTGAAACGTTGTTAATTTTCATACTCATATTGAAAGATCCGGTAGATATGCAAGCTCGCATGGGATAATTATACCAAATATGACCACTTTGAGTATTTGACGTTTTGTATAACGACCCGACCCGTTTTTTTCTATATAAATACAAGCTGACTTGTTTATTTTGTCACATTGACAAAGTAAGATCCCAATAAGTTCAAGTCCTAGATTTGCCACGGTATATTTGTTGTTTAAACATGTTATAAACTTGGAAGTGAAAAACCATAACCTTAAGGGCACAAGTTGTAACATTTGCCACGGCATGTTTATTGGCAAAAAATGAAGAAAAATTAATTGGAGCCGACATGACTTTCTAGCTATACAAAATTGATTGCAGGTGGTCTTGGTTTAAGTTTTTGCATACAAGCCAACTTGGTCATTGGTCACATGGTCAGGGGCTCAGGGCCATCGGCGGCGTTCAACTTCAACACCTTTCTTGAAATTTGTTGGTGAAAGACATGTTTTAAAGTACATTTTTCATATCAACTTTTGGAATCGTGATTTTATTCTTGTCTGATTTAATCTAGTGCTGGAACTAGTATTGAAAATGACCCGTAACATAAGTTTTTTAACGTCAGTCTTGTATCCGTGTGATGATAACGACTAGAATGTACGATTTTTAGCCATTTTTTAAAATTTTTGGTTACTTTTAGCAGTTTTTAAGAATTTTGCATTTTTTAGCAGTTTTTATTTCTTATTTAGTTGCTCAAATATATTTTTGTAAGTTTCATTGCTAGGGAAACCTTTCAAAACTTTAGAATCAGCTACATTGACCGGTATCTCATATTTTTTGGCCTATTACACCAATAAAAACACAACGTTTTCTTTTATAAAAAAAACTACCCCACATGGGTTGAGTGGACCCGTAGTCCAAGCTATCCATACCTTCAATGTAGTTCCACCCCTGATTCAACCAAAAATTATGACAGCATGTTCAAGGATAAACTATGACCGCTTCATCCAGTTATGTACATGAAATCGTTAAATCTAGTCAAATTTGTTAAGGTTGACCGGATTGGGACCTGTTATTGAGTTGAGACGCGCTCAAGTCCACAGCTCGACTAAGGGTATGTTTGGCAAAACTAGCTGTAGCTGATAGTTGTAGCTTTTAGTTGGAGCTGTAAGCTATAACTTTTCATCAAAGCTGTTAGCTGGAGCTTTTATTTTTAAGAGGTGTTTGGCGCGGTAGATGTAGCTACAATTTAAAAGTATAAAATGAGTAAATTTATCTCAAAAAGGCTTCAAAAAGCTAAAGCTACTTGGAATGCTACTTTCAGTAGCTTTTAGTTTAGGAGCTTTTTCTTTCAAATTAAAAGTTAAAGCTAATACTTCCAAACAAAGCTTTTAAAACTATAGGAACTTTTTATTCAAAACAAAAAGCTAAAGCTTCTTAAAAGCTCCCTAAAAGCTCTTGTCAAACATAGCCTAAGAATTAATCTATGTTAAGCTTGAGTTCAACTTGATGGTTTGATGAAATTTATGATGCAAGCTCACATTTTCGTTCAAATTAGAAAGCTCGTATAAGAGAACACATTTAGTATTTCATATTTATATATGGTATATACATATACATAGTATATATATTCAATAAAACTTTGACTCTTTTGTATCCCTAATTTGATGTATTACACCATAGCTATTATCATTTTTTCCTTTATTTTCATAGGTAACAAAAAACTTATATAAAGAAAGGCAAAAATTAAAAGACCGGTCATATATTTGTTACTTATGAGATCGACTAAATAATCTTTTGGTTAACGGGTGAATTCGAGTAATGATAGACTAGAAGTCCCTTGGTATTTTGGTAAATATAGTATTAAAAAATATACAAATTGGTTGTAGTGGAAATTGATTTTCGGCTATTGAATTGAGATGGTAGGATTTTTTGGACTTATTTGGATTCTGCAAAAGTTATGCCTCTGTGATGGTTGAAGCATTTAAGCTGGAGGGTCTTTATTGGTATTTGGTTCCTCTGGTTTTGCTGATTATCTAGTTGCTACTTGACAATTATACCAGCTCAGCCGAGTCATTTAGCTTTTACCCGTTAAGTGGAAGTTCGAATTTTACCAGGTATAAATTCATACTCTATTGATTCCCAATTGTTAGGGGATCCTAGTGGGGTTTTTCCTTGGATAGGAGGGAACGGGCCCGGTTAAAACAACCAACTTCCTTCGCTGAGTGGGCCCTCGTCTTTAGATGGTGGGGGACGTGTTCTATTCAAAAGTCGTCATCCAAAAAAAAAAAACTAGCAGCTACTTTATAATGTGTGTGACGAGGTTTAAAGTTTATGTTTTTCATAAGTATTTTCTTAATATCAGTACATATATTTAGATATAACAAAACAAAGTTAGACAAGTCGGTTCTGGTTAAAATAAAACAAGTATTAAAGTAAAACAAATAAAACAATCATATTCTTTTAATTGAAAATCGTTGTGCATCATGAAAATCTTCGTGCATCAATCTGTATACTTGTGTTCTATGAATCTTCGTGCATCAATTTTATCATAATCCAATGGTCAAAATCGTATCTTATTTGTTTTACTTTAATACTTGTTTTACAATAACCCCTCCCTACAAGTCATTACCATTTAATCATTTAAGAAAACTGGTTACACAATTGAAAATTGCAAAATAGTTGTAGACTTGTAGCTTGTGATGGAAAACAAGCCCATCTTCTTTTTGGCCCATTAAAAATAGCCCAGGTAGCTGGCCTCTCTCAATCCCACAGGCCACAATATACGTAAATACGTAATGGTAAAAATGTAAAATAGAAAATGCTTTTCTGTACAGAATATGCGAGTTAGAGTCCTTCACTATTCAAGATCCATAGGATGTAAATCTAGTATATAACTAAAATAAATAGTGTAAATTAAGATTCGATAACATTTTACCTCAAATAATACAATCACCCTTCCCCCCTTTTTTTTTAATTTCCCGCCGGGACATATCTTCACTCACTCTTTTCAGAAAATCGATCGGAAAACCAAGAATCAGATAACGCTGTCGACGTGATGGCGTCGACGTCAGCTCCTCATGTATCATCATCATCATCTAGAATGAAATCCGCCGCTTCAACACTTTGCGACGATAATCAAACACTCCTTGCTGTAATTACTATTTATTTTTATTATTATTATTATTATTATTATTGTTATTATTATTCCATCCCCTTTTTATTCGCTGATCCAATTATTATTAATTAAAATTTACAGGATATTCGAAAAGCTATGATTACTATGAAGGAACTTGGGATTAGTCTTGAGAAACAACACAAAACCCAATTGGTACACTCTCAATTTATTTATTTCTTGGTTTTTTTATGTAAAAAAAATAATATAATTATCAATTTATACTAAAAAGTGTTTTTTTTTTTTTTGAAAACTAGATATACATTTATGTATACTTACATACATGTGAGGTTGATTAGATTAAAAAAAAAGCTTAAGTTTGTCAAAAGGGTAGGAAAGATCATGTGCCATTTTTGTGCATCATGACATGTGTCAGCATCAGAATGAATCAGATGTTTATGCATTTCATGATACAATAGAAAATGGAGTTTAATCACTGGATCACCAACGTATTTTTCTTTTTGTGCATGGTTGCACACTTGCACGTTAAACTTTTTTATTGATGTATATGCCCCATAAAATTTTTCCTTCGGTACATGGTTGCACGTTAAATTTTTTTATTGATGAATATGCCCCACAAACTTCTAATATCTGTACATGGTTCACCAATATTTGTACATGGTTCATACGTGCAACCATGTAAAAATATTGGTCAACCACGTATGAACCATGTACAAACATTAGAAGTTTGTGGAGCACATACATCAATAAAAAAGTTTAACGTGCAACCATGTACTAGATGAAAAAGTTTGTGGGGCATATACATCAATAAAAAAGTTTAACGTGCAACCATGTACAAAAGGAAAAGTACGTTCAGTGATTAAACTCTAAAGAATGACACGTTTTAGCTCTTACGTTTGAAAAATACCCGGATTGATTCCACACGGGTAAACGGAGGAGGTTTTCCCTCTTTATGTTACTTGGGGAGGGAGAATCCTACTTAGATGTAGGCGGCCTAAATGGGGTATCCGTGTGACTGTTTCTGAACCCTTTCCTTGGCCACTACCTAGAAAGGTTCGAACACCTCTTGTGAGGATATCAAGACGCCTGGCTTCCACCATCTTGGTGGTGGTTTCCACGCACACACATACATCGGAGGTTTATTGTAAAAAAGTTTTGAGTTTGTAAAGAGGCAGGAACGATTCAGGTGCTTGCTTTGTCATTTTGGTACATCATGACACGTGCGAGCATCAGAAACATCAAACGTCTGTATGCATGTATGTAGTAGATACATGGAGTGGGTTCATTTGAGGCCGCCAAAAACTTAAGACCCATGGAACCAATTTGGGCCTTGAGATTGACTCCACTCACATGTGAAATCGAATTCACATATGTTATTCGCATACAAGTACAATGTAATCAAATGTGATTTTGTCGGTCTCAAGTGTTTTAGCTGTCTGAAATGAACTACCACCACATGCATATATCTCTATATATAACTAAGAGAAGATAATACAGTGCTTATGTGGCAATATTCTAGCATTGTCAAGTAAGATTTTGTCCAATGTGCCAATTTGTTATTGTTTCTTCCTTTAATGTTGCCACATCAAATCTCAAGTTTAAAGTTTGAATTGTTGCTTATTATTTTTAGATCTTATAGAATCACTTAATATAATCCACTTTTTAAAATTTTTCCAATTCAAATTTTTTTTTATAACGGCGTTCATATTATTATTTTTTGTTGCTAAATATGAAATACTTGATTGCTCTCATTAATATAATATCATTTTTTTTAAAAACCGTTTGCCATTTCATTTCAAGTTTCAGGGTCACAGTGTGCTATTAGTCATCTCCATTTAAAAATTTCAATATCAGATAATAGTTATTAAGAAATTTTTTCAATCCGTGCATCGTCCGGTTATAATCTAGTATATAAATATAATATGATTATTTCATTATTTGTTCATTTTATAAATTTGGCAATGCTATAGGTGAAGGAACTTGAAAATGAGTATATGGAGTTACTGAAATCTTACGAGGATTGTGCTAATCTTTCCAGTGCAATTGAAACTGTGGGGAACACGTATCAGCCCGGTGAACAGGTGTTGGGATTGTCACGTATTTGCAAGTTCTTTACAAGCTTTTTTCTTCAGTGTTACAGAGTATTTTTTTTACTAGATTTTATAATTTATTGTACAATTTTTGCTGGTTCCTTTATATAGCAGCTGACTGATTTTAAGAAGCTGATAGACAATGAGATGGCAAAGTCAAAACGTCGTTCGTCTTCTGCTCCACAAGTTAATCAGTTGTTACGCCAATTTAGAGAAGCTATCTGGGTAAGTCTCTTACCTTGGATACGTGTATTTGAAACTTTGAATATCTTATTCTATTACTTATGTAAAATCTATATGGGTGAGACCTGGTTTACCATTGCGTCGGTTGAGTGGATCAATAAACTACATATTGTTGTTTAAGTGGCAAGTTATGTATCAAGGTAATAGCTATTTTTTTCAGTTTCCTGAAGTTTTCTGATTGTAAGTTGTCTATTACTTCATACAGAATGTGCATCATTCTGGACAACCTATGCCTGGTGAAGAACAGGAAGATATCATAGTGACTAGTACACAAAATATCCTTTTAAATTCTACCTGTCCGCTAAGTGGAAAACCTGTTACTGAACTCTCGGAACCTGTTCGCAGGTTTGATATCTGCCACTTGATTTGCTTCTATCATAGACGTGAATATCTCAATAGTGAATTATGTGTTTGCATAGATTATAAAGTATATGAAGTATGTAAAGAGTAACATATATAAATAAGCCTCTGAAATAAGTGCTACTTCATTAGCATCTTTTATAACCTCGTAATCCCATTACAGCTTACAAAATAATCTCAATTTCATACTATAGAATTTATCATTTGTCTAAAATCCCCATTGCAATAATGCTCTACAAAAAGATATAAGCAAGCTTTACCATACTCTTTTCCTTGCTATCCATCCATGGCGTAATTTAATATTTGATGGGTGACTCCTTTTTTAATTATAAGCCCATTTTCAGGTACACCACTTGAATGCATTTTTTTTCTTTGTTTGGGTAGATATAACATTGTTTGATTTTTGCAAATCAACTCTTTCTATGTCCTCATCTCATGAGAACAACCTTCTCCTGAATTTGACATATCAAAAAGGTGAGAATTTGGCCTCATTTACTTATGAATTGGTCAATTTCGGTTGTGTTTTATGTCAAACGGGTCAGATCAAAAAGTTCACAATGGTTCAAACGAGAAAGTCAATCATGGTTTTTTATTAATGTAAATAACCTTCTAAATTGTTTTATTCAAGGATTTATATTAGTTTTGTTTGCTGTCATAATGGACGTATCAAGTATCTATAATCTTCTGAAAACATGGTCAAGCTTACTGAACAAAAGTTAACATATTTAAACCTGAACTCGTTTTGACCTGTTACCCAACCCGCCTATTTTGTCTGCTCTAACATTTCGTTTGCCCTCTTTCTTTTATAATGTTCTGTCTTTCCCTGTCCACATCTTGCCTGCCTTGAATTTGTTATTCTCCAAATTATTGGTGCTCACACTCATAAGTCATGCCTTGTTGCCTTGTTGGCTAGATCACAAGCCGTTGACTGTCTGAGGTCAAAGTGAAAAACTTTAAATTGCAGTAGTATATTACTGTCTCTTGTGATTGATAAATGAACCCTTTTTTGTTTCTAATATTCCAAATGCAATTTGTTATCTATCTAACAGAAAATAAAAGATACTACCTTTTAAAATCATTTACTTCCACTAATCCACTTATCTATTCCGGGACCTACAATCAAATCTGCATTTTTCCTCAAATGGTATAATGCCGAATGACTTAATTATTGTCTCTCTTTATATCCGGTATATTGCATAATGCATATGTATGATTAGCTATTGATCTCACCATAATATGCTCTTACAGTATGGACTGCAAGCATATATACGAGAGGAAGCCTATCATGCAGTACATTAGTTCCAAGTATGGCGGATCTAAATGTCCAGTGGCAGGTATATATATCAGATATATTTTTTATTAGCATGATTTGGTTGCTACATTCCTTACCATGATCTCTCTTCTTTCAGCATGTCCTAAAACCATGATTGCAGCAAGAGTCGTATGTGACCCATTGTTACTCATCGAAATTGAAGAATCACGTGCAATGAATAAGGACACAATCCAGCCTAACATTATAGAGGATTTCACCGAGGATACTGACGAAGAAATTTCCGACTGAGAAACATCATAATATGCAATCACATGACTCGCCTCTTAGATATCAATTGTAGTTGCTTAGACGTATAAAGATTAAATGACTTTTTTTTTCTTTCTTTTTTTTCAATGAAGTGATAGTTGTGTGAAATCTTGAATTCTACAACCAG
The DNA here is from genome assembly GCA_025447715.1 of Asclepias incarnata. Taxonomy (NCBI): domain Eukaryota; kingdom Viridiplantae; phylum Streptophyta; class Magnoliopsida; order Gentianales; family Apocynaceae; genus Asclepias; species Asclepias incarnata. The sequence continues at coordinate 2,015 of JAOEHQ010039800.1, read as the reverse complement.
TTTTGAATGTTTTGAAGGCATACGGATAATGTATGTTTGTTGCAAGAACATATTGTCAAACTTAGAAGATTGTAACGAAGTTTTAAGAAGCCTTAATGTTTTTGACTTATCTAGCTGCATTCTAATTTCTAAGATATCTAAAGGGTGTCCCAACCATGAATGTGCTAATGTATTTTCTTTCTGATAACATGGTGGGAAGGATATGGATTTTTACACACAACTAGGGGTGTAATTAAAGTCTAAGTAATAGTGTATAAGTATCTTATTCTATTACTTTTTTGAAGATATGTCGACTCGATTATCAAACTCTGAGCTCGAAACATGACTTGAGCTTGACAAAGCCTTGTACTAGCTAGAACCCAAGTACCTAATCAACACCTTCGAGCTCAGCTTGGCTCAACTCGACAATCAATATTAATATAAATCAAAGTTAGTTTTAATGGACTTGATAATTTGGAGTTCGACTAGACACTGCGTTTTCCAGCTCGACTCGACATAATTTTATAATTCTATTAGTATGTTAAAATACCTATATATAAGGGTAAAATTGTAACATAATACAAGCTTGATAAGGCTCGTGAGCTTTACAAGCTTGATATTTTGATACTCGTGCTTGACTCAAATGTCTTCTCGAGTTCAATTTAAGCGGAGTCAAGTTCTGTGTATTTTACAAGCCGATATTGGATAGCTCATGAATTATCTCTTCTCATTTACATCCCTACTAAACACAACCATTTAGTTGGCATCGGAGAAGAATCCCAAGTTGTTGTGGATCAACGTCATTCCCTATATACTAAACAAGTTTTTATGCAAATATTATATGTTATACTATCCATATAATACCCCATAAAATAACAATGCAACTCTAGAAAAAAGAAAGCATTTAATTATGGGAATGGAAAACCCATATGGGCCTTTTTAAGTATATGGATATAATAATAATAATATCATATCATTAGTAGTCCATGAACTTGCACATGGGTAGTTGCTGGCAATAGCCATTTTCCTATTCACTAATTCCCAACTTCCCAATCAGTTAATAAACTATATATATATATATATATATATATTTTCATGCATATTGTCATGTATGACCCAAAATAATAATGTCACTTTTGTTCTTACGTTCATTGCTTAAAAGTATTAACAATGTTCATATTGACAGGACCATAACAAGTTTTTTATTGAATATATTAATTAATACATATATAATAATAATTGCATCAATCTCAAAATCACATGAGTCAATCCCACTTCATCCCTCCAATCATAAGCAAATTCTTCATTGACAGCTTTTTTTCAGGTAGTACTATTACTATAGTTTCATTCAAGGTCATAAGCCATAAGATTCAGCAAGTTTGTGTGCTTAATTAAGATATGGAAGAAGAAACTGGAGATCTTTTGGAGGACAGTTGGTTTTTCGGAAACTTGCTACATACAAAACCAAGAAGTATATCTAGATGTTATTCTGATATTGCTTCTGGTTCTTGTCCTCCTCTTCATACTCATTCTCAACCTGATCCCTTGAAATCGACTCTAGAACACGTTGTCAAGATTGAGCAAAAAAAGTCGAGCTTTTCTTCAAGAAAGCAACCTCCCGGCGCTCCTTTAAGTCTAACGCGAACACCTTCTTTGCCAACTTCAATAGAAACACACTATTCCAATTCTCTAATGAAAAAGTCTAGTCCAAGTCCTAACTTGATGCCTCCTGTAGTTGGAGTTGATAAGGAAGACACGATGGTTAAAAAAGAGCGAAAAAGCTCAAGTTTTTCTTCAAGAAAGCAACCATCTGTTGCTCCTCCAAGGCTAACGCGAATACCATCTTTGCCTACTTTAACCGAAACCAAGTCTTTTATAACGAAAAAGGCAAACCCAAATCCTAATTTGACCCAAACATCATCCAAGTCAACTTCTGTAGATGTAAGTTATCAAGAAGATGATGATGAAGAAGAATCAGATCAAGAAAGTGAGTTTACTTTAGGGAGATTGATAAGACAAGCATCCATGAACTATTC
>JAOEHQ010039789.1:0-12419 GCA_025447715.1 Asclepias incarnata | reverse complement strand
TTTTAAACACCCTTTAAAGGGGGGGGTTCCCCCCCCCCCCCCCCCCCCCCACCAGTGTAAATAAAGGGTAAACCGGAAGGAACTTTTTGATCCCTCGTACCATTTTGGTACCCGTCAATCCTACCTCGTAAGAGACCTGCGCCTGTTAGATACCTTCAATTAAAACGGCACATGCTAGAAGTTGAACCCTCGCCAATAGGTTTTCACATGTGTAGCCTCAAGTTTCAAAGGCAATGGGTACCGATTGATCTATAATCAATTGGTATATGAGCAAATAACATGTACCAAATAACCTCTCTTACCTTTTTAGGATCGAAGCCAAGCTTTTAGTGTCAAAAAAATGCAAATGAAACTATATTGTCTCAAGTGTGACGATAACAAAAAGTAAACTTGTTATCTTAGTATGTACTAAAATTCAAAACCTTAAGGATCTTTTTATTTAAGGGTTATTATTTCATATCGTCAAAATTTGAAAGAAGACTTTAGTTACATAAAAGAAAATATAACGCCTATCGATCATATAAATTGAAAAGCATATTAATCTTTAAGGAACCTATATTTCAAATTTTTACTTTTATCAATTTCCAATAATACAGAGGGTTTGACGGTTTGATTACGAGTATTATTTTTTATTGTTATTTCTTAGTTTTGTTACTAGGTTTTGTAGATAGATATATGAATGTGTATTTATATTAATATTTATATTCACATTATTGATTATTGAATAAACCTTATGATGTTAATCTGTTTTTTACTTCAAAGTTTAAACAGTTAGTTGATGTCGTTATTAGTATTATTTTTATGCTTTATAACAACATTGTTGGGCGTTTTAAACTTGTCGCTTTTTTTTAATCTTTCAGTTTTGTATATATATATCATGGGAAAATGTTATATGCTGTTAACATTATATATGCTGCACACACATAAATATTTTAATGATAAAAAGCTTAAACATTCACAAACATTCACAAACATCACCTAACTATATAATGTTAACATCATATAAGTTATCCCCATATATCATATATATATATATCTACGAATATACTAAAACAGGATTGAAGTATCCTTTGATCGACACATGGCGTAGTACTTAAACGACACATGTACTTTTATTCTACATATTAATCTTCCGTCTATTTTGGACCTAAGATGCAACAAGTTCTTGATTTTTGGATCTAAGATGCAACAAATTCTTGATTTGAGGACCCCTTTTGCTAGTAAACTTAAAAAGGGACCCTCATTGCAAAAATATACAAACCACAGGGACCAATCTTGCATTTAACTCTAATATAAAAAGGCCGTAATTAAAATATGCATATGGACATATCTTATGTAAATATGTTATTATAATAATAAATTATTTAAGCTAATAAGTTAGCTATATATCTTTTAACTAAAATCCTAAAATTAATTCAAATTATCATCTTATAAAAATTTCCTATTCTACTAAATGTCGATGCTCACCTCCACCCGTATATATACATCTATTTATTTATATTTTATTCATGTATTCTTTTTTTATTTATTTATGTACGTATTCCTAATTAACCTATTCATCGAAACTCGAAAGTCTAATTTGAGGTATTGTGGTTCTTCTATTAATTTCACTTTCCCTTCTTTTGTTACTATAATCTTCTAAATTGCAAAATTTAAGTATTTTTGTTACTTCAGTCTTTCACTCTTTTTGTGTATATTAATTATTTATTATAACTATTATTGTGTTTGATTTCTTATGGGATCATCCAGTTATATTTGTATTTTTGTGTATGGTGTATTTGTATTGGTGAATATATATTATAGGGGAATATATTATTTATATTCAATTATGTGACTTCAAAATTAGCGGTAGTATTTTATTATTTTCTTTAATAAGTGGATATTGTATGCTTATATACCATTAATATTTATGTTTCTATACTATATATGCTAAACTGTTATTTGTTTAACTATTGGGTTTTTTAATTTCACTTTAAGGTTATGTTTTCTGTTACGATCCAAAATTTTTGGATTTATTAAAATTTGTTAGTGTTAATGTTAAGGTTATACAAATATAATTAAATTGCCAAAGTTTTATTTTATATCGAATTCGGGTGGCAATTTATTTTGAAGATTTAAAGAATATAAAGTGAAAAAATCGTTTATGTGACGCAATGAAATCACACGTAGATATTAAGTGGTAACATCTTTAAAATATATAGATAGTCAACCCGTACATCGTACGGGTATTAAGACTAGTTATTGAATATAAAACTAAAAAAACACAACTTCTCGAACAATAGTTACTTCAATCATGTTTTACTATATTATATTATATATAATTATATATAGATGCCGGTAGAAAAAGAAAGATATATATATAGAAATATGTAAACGTATTAATAATTACTTGAAATTGTGGCAATGGTGACAATATGATGAATTTGTATATGGGTTGGTGGGTATGGTAATGAGGTTTGTTGGATTGACTTCTAATCTAAGCTAAACTCCATAATCTTAATTTCCTCATCATCATCATTACAACCTTTTGCTTTATCCACTCTAACCAAATCCCAAGTCGTTAAAATTGTACAACCAGCAACACTAAATGTGGGTACACTTTTGCTCACATATATAACTTACAAAAAACACAAATATTATCGTTTAAATACAACATATATAGTCATTTTTGGTGCACATTTTTTTCTCTTTGCATCTATGGCAATGCCCATATCACAGTGTCTTTGGTGGTGTTTGCTGCTGTTGTTTTTTGCTAGTTTTAAAGTTGTGTTCTCGGATACTGACCCTGGCGACGGTAAGCGCCATACATTCGTTATTCGTATAATGAATTGGTTCGGAACTTCTTTTGAATCTCTAGCGCGTCAAATAAAAATACATGCTAAAAATGAACAGACATGCCACTACAAGAATTCTGGTTTTTTGCGACAAAAAAGTTTGCGACGAACACATTTCATCGCAAAAAAGGCTGCTAAACGACAAAAAAAGTACGCTTTTTGACTTCCGCAGTCAAACTAAATGCAAAAAAGGCCGCTAAACGACAAAAAGAATTCTTTTAGTGTGCATATTAGAAGTTGTTCGTAGTGTATTTCTAATGCATACCTCATAAATTGTTTGGTTAAAAGTTTTATACTATCATTTTTAATGTTTGGCCTATTACTTTAAGTTAACATGTAAACTGTGATTACAGCGGAGGCGCTGCGAGCATTGAAAGATCAATGGCAAAATACACCACCGAGCTGGAGAAGATCAAACGATCCATGTTCATGGGAAGGTGTCACTTGCAGCAACTCAAGAATCATCTCATTGTCGGTCTACGTTGTTTTTACAAAAGATTTTCATCATATTTGGCAAATGTGCTAAACAACACCCAAATATGGGTTATATTGTTCTTTCTTTGAGTTAACCGGTTGTGTGACTCGTATGTAGGGGATTGTCGAGCATGGGTCTGGTAGGTCAGCTCGTAGGTGACATTGGTGGTTTAACTGCATTAACATCCTTGTGAGGAACATTACAACTAGAGTCACTCTTGTAATTAAGTTACAAAACATAGATAAACATACTTTGATTTGTTTTTCAGGGACTTGTCGTTTAATGGAGGTCTCGCTGGTTCAATCTCTCCACGAATAGGCGACCTAAAAAGTCTTAACATATTGTGAGTTCCCCAAATAACTGTCTTTTTTTTTTGTCATTGGTTCATGCGTACTGTTTAGTGATGCTTATATATCTCGTTGTACCGCAGAATTTTAGCAGGCTGTAGCTTCACCGGTAGCATTCCACGTGAGCTTGGAAATCTTCGGGAGCTAGCATTTTTGTATGAATCTCTTCAACTCTAATCTTCCTGCCTAGTGGTAACAACGGCATGCGATATATTTATACCTGGGTCGGGTTGGATTGTGTTTTATCTGAAAAGATGTCAATCGGGTCCAAATATTAAGAAAAGAACAACAAATGGCCTGGAAAACGTAAATGGACCATACCTTCCTTTTTTAACTAGTATTAGAAGAGGACATGTTTCAATCCGAACCCAAAGTTACCAATTACCCAACCCACCATTATCCCTGTTAGTACCAGAACTAATATGCTACAACTGATTTCAATTAACTTAATGAAAACAGGGCTCTGAACACGAACAACTTAACCGGTGGAATCCCTTCTTCATTGGGATCTCTTTCAAAACTTTACTGGCTGGACCTCGCGGAGAATCATCTCACAGGACCCATTCCTGTATCAACTAACACCGAACCAGGCTTGGATCAGCTGAAACATGCTAAGCATTTGTGAGTACACTTCATTTTCATTATGTTTTGCCAATCCAGGCCCTCTCCAACAAAATGAACCCATTTCATATCCAACTCTTTTTGACTGGCAGCCATTTCAATAAGAACAAGCTTTCGGGTGGGATCCCTGAGCAACTTTTCAGCGAAGACATGGTGCTTATACACGTGTAAGTGAAAATTGACCCCTGCAAAAAAAATTCAAACTTGGTTATTGACATCCTAAACCATCACCTAGGTGGCCTAGTCGGGAGACCTGATGTCCTCACAAGAGGTTTCGGGTTCGAATCTCACTAGGTACATCTTGGAGTGACCTGGGAAAGGATTGGAAATGACTGTGGGAATACCTCGGTTAGGTCAAGTATATCTGAGTCAAAAGACTCGCCCTCCCCGGTTAGGTCCATCCGTTTACCCGTTTATTTATTGAGGTTTTAATTGTTCTTGTCCTTCAATAATAGATTGTTCGATGGGAACCAGTTAAGTGGAACAATCCCATCCACAATAGGATATGTTCAGACACTAGAGGTCCTGTAAGTAATTTCAACTACCTTGCTTTCAATACCATTCTACAAAACATTTATAGACGATAACTATCATTGAACGGATGGTTCATGTGCAACAGTCGGCTTGATAGAAACGCATTGTCAGGTGAGGTGCCTTCGAACTTTAACAACCTCACTAGCCTAAGTGAACTGTGAGTACATCTTCTCTATCAATACAAATGAAAGAACAAAACAGATATCAACTTTGACTTTGACTTTGGCATTATGCATATGTATATAGGAATTTAGCTCACAACAATCTATTTGGAGCCTTACCAGATTTAAATGGAATGAATGCCCTCAGTTACGTGTAAGTTGATTGGCGATTAACTTGAACTAGCACTCGATATACATTTCCCTTTAACTTTTGTGTTTGATCGATATCGTTCTAAGCTGTATATCACTGTTCTTGTTCAGGGACTTGAGCAACAATTCCTTTCACGAGTCTGAGCCTCCGGTGTGGTTTTCAACCTTACCATCATTAAGCACTCTGTGAGCCCCTAATACCGACTACTTACTTAGTTGGAAACGTTTTTCTATGATCTTATGTCCGACTTTGTTATTATGCTAATAAGGGTTATGGAGTTTGGTTTACTTAAAGGGAAGCTGCCACAACAACTTTTCAGCTTACCAGGAATCCAGCAAGTGTAAGATTATAACATTGGCTTTTAAACGTTGAACGCATGAATTTTTTTAGTTTCGTGCTGTTTGTTATTTATTTAGAGTACTTAATTGAACAGAAAACTGAAGGACAATGAGCTTAATGATACGTTGAGTATGGGGAGCGGCATCAGTGAGCAGCTACAACTGGTAGATTTGCAAAGCAATGACATTGAAGCTGTCACACTTAGTGCCGAATACAGAAACACATTGGAGTGAGGATTTTAAATTTCTTTTAAAAATCTAAAATAGAAATGGTTGTTGAAAAAACTTTTATCTCAAAAATCATATCTTTCACATGTGCAAATCGTATCTCACACATGAAAAATTATGTTTTCACATGTGCAAATCTAACTTCACATGTGAAAAACAATCATCTGTTTGCACTTGTAAAATTTGAAGACGCTAAAATGAAAACGTCAAATGGGTTGGCCAGTTCAACGTGCTTTAAACAGGTTAAAACTTCTTGTCGCTTTATTAATGAAAGCTGACTAGGAAAAAACTATTGTTGACAAGTCAGCCCAACCCAACCTGCTTATACTTTAGACCAGAACCCATTCTGACTCATAATGCAACATGCACATTTTACCACCCCTAAGAAGATGGCATTCATTTGCTTTATGTATTTTCAGGCTATCTGGAAACCCAGTCTGTAATACAGCTCTTGCACACACTACCTATTGTCGAGTTCAACAACAAACCTCAAAGGCGTATTCTACAAGCTTAGCCAACTGTGGGAGCAAATCGTGTCCTTCTGATCAGAAACTTAGCCCTCAGACATGTGACTGTGCGTACCCATATGAAGGCACATTGTACTTTAGAGGACCCTCGTTTAGAGAGTTATCGAATGCTAATATATGGCATTCTTTAGAAATGAGCCTTTGGGTTAAACTAGGCCTGACCCCCGGCTCAGTTTCACTGCAAAATCCATTCTTCAACACTGATGATTACCTTCAGGTTTACTTGCAACTGTTTCCATCAAAGGCTAAGCATTTTGACCGATTAGAGATTCAAAAGATGGGGTTTTACTTAAGTAATCAAACCTACAAGCCTCCAGCTGGATTCGGACCGTATTTTTTTATAGCAATTCCTTATGTATTCTCAGGTATGTTTATATAATGACTAGAAGTGTATGAATGGACAGATTTCGTAGCAAATCATATTGGGTAACTTTTTGCAGTGTCAAAATGGGTCTTATCGAGGCAGATTCGCCTGAAACACTTTTTGTCCAAAACTTTTTACTTCTTTTAAACAGCTTTGTGTGAAATATGATTACAAAAGCTCTATTATTTCAAGAAAACATTTTTTTGAATACAATGATTTAAATACTTACAATATATTCAGAAGGCCATCAAGGTGCTTCCATTGGTGTTGGTAGCATTGTCGGCATCACTACTGGCTGTACCATAATGGTCATCATTCTTATTGGGCTCTTTCTATATGCTGTTCGTCAAAAGAAGCGTGCTGAAAAAGCAATTGGTTTAAGTAGACCTTTCGGTAATTTCTTGTCACCAGCCTCTTTCGTATACTTTATACATCAGATTTTTCTGCATTTCATTGATATGATACATTTGAATCTTTTTGGATGTTCCACAGCCTCTTGGGCTTCAAGTGGTAAAGATGGTGGAGGTGCACCACAATTAAAGGGAGCTAGATTTTTTTCTTACGATGAACTCAAGAAGAGCACAAGTAACTTCTCTGATGCCAATCAGATAGGATATGGTGGCTACGGCAAGGTATTTCTAAGTATCATATTGAGATTGTGGACCGAGGTGTCAAAATGGGCGGGTTGGGTAACGGGTCAAAACAGAGTCAGGCTAATATTTTGGTCCTGCTGGAAGTTAGTCGGATTAGGTTGACTCAGTACAATTTGTGTCCAAACATTTTTAATTCCCCAATTTATAAATAAAGTGTCATATATGATTATAGAATTTATGTTACTTCATTAATAATGTATCGTTTTGGAAACAAAATATTTGGGGTGCTTTATTTACGGCCCAACCCGTTAGATATTTAGATGCATTTCCTCATAAGCAAAACTTTTTTAAGCTTACCCGTTAAATTTGTTAGAGATGAAACATAACCCGAACAGACCCATGCATGTGTAAATGGATGTAATTTTTTATTTCTATTCTGGACTGATTTTACTTGAGAACATCATCAATGGATTTCAGCTAATTGACACAGGTCTATAAAGGAATGGTACCCGGGGGGCAAGTAGTTGCCATCAAAAGAGCTCAAAAAGCATCCAGGCAAGGTGGACTTGAATTCAAGACGGAGATCGAGTTGCTTTCAAGGGTTCATCACAAGAACCTTGTGGGCCTAGTCGGGTTTTGTTTTGAACAAGGTGAACAGATGCTCGTTTATGAGTTTATGCCAAACGGAACCCTCAGAGACAGCCTGTCAGGTGAATATTAACTTGTATTTTCCCTTTCTAAAAACTGTCATATTTGATCCTGTCATAAAGTAAACTTAAGTCCTTTCATTTTGTAGGAAAATCGGGAATTCATCTAGATTGGAAATGGAGACTTCGCATTGCTCTAGGTTCAGCAAGAGGACTCACTTATCTACATGAGATGGCAAATCCTCCTATCATCCATAGAGATATAAAATCCACCAATATCCTTTTAGATGAGAGTCTAACGGCGAAAGTTGCAGACTTTGGACTATCTAAGCTCATTTCTGATACCGAAGGACATGTCTCGACTCAAGTTAAGGGTACAATGGTGAGTCTCCTATTGCAAATATAAAACTATCTATCACCCATTGACTTATGAATGGGATGATGTGTGTATTTAACCTATAAAGGGTCAATCATGCAACGTTTTTAGTTAATGGTTTGAATGGGTCAAAAGCAGCCAAAATAAGTCTTTATGGCATAAAATTGGGGACAAAAGGAGTTTGGGTCAACACACTCCGACCCGTTACCCTAGTCGCCCGACCCGCCACCTCTATGCAATACCACTACACTCCCAACTTTGTACAACTACATAAACAACAGTTCTGGTCTTCTGACTTTTAGAGAACACTTCCAAGTCGATGCTCTAAAATTCTTATTGTTTCACAGGGCTACCTAGATCCGGAGTACTACATGACACAACAACTAACTGATAAGAGTGATGTATATAGTTTTGGTGTGGTAATGCTTGAACTAGTAACTGCCAAACCACCTATCTCAAAAGGGAAGTACGTTGTCCGAGAGGTGAGACTAGCACTGGATAAAACCGATGAAGATGAATATGGATTGAGAGAGTTAATGGATTCAAGCATCAGAAATATGACACATTTGACGGGTTTTAGGAGATTTATACAACTAGCAATGCAATGTGTTGAAGATTCTGCTGCAGACCGTCCAACTATGAGTGACGTCGTGAAAGCACTTGAGACCATTTTGATTAGTGATGGGCACCACACAGACTCTACATCTGCATCCTCATCTGCTACTGATTTCGGGTCTGTGAAAAGTGCATCTAGACATCCTTACAATGAAGCTACACTCAAAAGGAATAATAGTGATGCGTTTGAGTATAGCGGTGGATACTATATTTCAGCCAAAGTGGAACCTAAGTAATGAATTTCCATAAAATCTAATGGCTAATTTTGATAGGATTGGAAATTAGTGGATACATGGTCCTTCTATATACATCATACGATACAATGTAACATTGGTCTAATTTGTCACAATTCTATGTACTGCAAGTTATAACATGTTTTCATGATAGACCTTCAAAGCATAAAAACAAGCGACTCAACTGATCCTGTCACGCCTCCATTACCATCACCAATTTTTCTCGATCTTGTGATTCAATAAAACAGCTGTCGTGTTATTTAAAGAAAAAGGGTAAATGGGTGGGAACCCTCTGGTTCCATCTACCGTCTAAGTACCCAGAGCGCATACCGCATAGAACTCATGCCCGGTAAGTCACCATTCTCACAAACTCGAGTGTCGGAAAAGTAGATGACTTTTTATTATTATTGTTTTTAACAAATAAATCAAATTAGTTTTCTCGATATTTTTCACCGTCTTAGGACACTCATTGCCCCGGTCATAACGGATTCCACCTCTCGACTTAGTTTTTAATTAGAATTTTTCAACGTGACAATTTGGTCACAAAACGCCCAACAAACCTTAGAATCACATTAAACTCGTCTAGTTTTTGAATAACAGTCTTCGTGGATTGCCTGGACTTACTTTGTTACTATATTGCATTCGATCGGGTACACTGTCTGGTAGTGTGTAATAGTCAGTCATAGGGTATTTCTAGTTTTTAATTTTTTAAACTCGATTTTACACAACAATAACCACAACGAAATGCTTGAATTCTCTCCGATTGAACACCAAAATGCAACAAAGATCACAATATGGCTAGGGATGGCTTTGGGGGCTAAGAAAACTACTTGGAAACTGAAATGAGGGTTTCTAATATTCTCCCTAACCTAATTGCTACAGATTTTAGTTTAGGAGAGTGCTCAGTTAGGTCCCACGAGATTCTATAATGCAACATTAGCCACACAAACCTTCTACCGACATAACAAACGTCTTTTAACTACCTTTAACGACCAAGCACACTAAATGGGAACACATAAACGGGTTTGACCACATAAATGACACACTTTAATCTTCTTAATTGACACACACATAGTCTACATTACACACATAATTAAACGCATTTAACTATATATAACGACTTAACGGGAAAAGTTAAAGTTGACTAACGACGAAGTCAAAATAAACGAGAAAAGATTTAGGATATTACAATAGACGATTAAATAAGATGACATTTAGTTGACCTCATTTATTTAGACGATTCATTAAATTAGATGACTAATGTTGGATTATTGAACTGTCGGTGACGGAGTAACGTCGTTAATGTTGATGGATTTTCTTTTAATATTGTTGTGATGCTATTACTAACACCATTGTTTTTGTTGAATAACCGTTCCGTTAGGAATTGGTTATACTTAATGGGATGCTTCTGCTATTTTAATGATGTTTATTAAAAGTTTTTGGAAGTCCATATTTTTAAAAGTTAAGTGTTACATAAGGGGTATATGTGTCGCATTAAGTTTAAATTGAAATCAATAAGCAGCATTCTAATTAGAGCGCTCCGCATTAGATTGTTTTGGGGTTGGGGTTGAATGCGTCGCATTAAGATGTTAATGCGCCGGATTTAGAGTTTTGGGCTAGTGATGTGTCGCATCATAGCTTGATGTGCCTCATTAATTTCCATTCAGTGTTCGGTTTTGGTTTCATTTGGTCATTTCGAATACGTACTAATGTTGGGACTTGTTGTATATGTATGTATTCATAAGAATACTTATGTATTTGTTATTAAATAATGATTTTAAGATAAAAAAAAATCCAGACCTAACGTTAATATAATACAAAGTGTTTTATATGTTAACAAAATATTCAATTGTATTTATTAGTTGTTTAAATATTTATAAATCATTTACTTATACTATTTGTGTGTTACCTAAGGATAAGGATTAAATATATATTTGATGGACTAAATATGTGAAAAAAATATAGTTAAAGCATCAATTTGAAATTATTGGTATGCTTTACAACATACATGAAAGATGCAAAGTGAGCCTATTATTCCATTTGGCTTTACAACATACATGAAGATTGGATTATAGCTGTAGAAGTACCGACCCCACCGAACTCATGAGTAACGGCTAACCCTACACTGCGTTTAAAAAAATATGATGCATTTAGTGTTTTTATTTTTATTTTTTAAAGGTAACTATTATTCACAACTTCTCGGCCAAAATATGCCGGGGAACAAAACTTACACCACGAAGATTACATCAAGTTAAAACTACACCAATCTTTTCAACTAGTTCTATCGTTTTTTTTTCTTTTTTCTATTCCTATACCAAAGATAACCCAAAGACTTAATATCTAAATAAATCCTTTCAATATTGACACTACCATTTGAAAAACATCTTTCATTTCTAGTCTTCCAAATGCACCAACAGGTGACCATGATAATTCCTTTCAGAGCTTTTCTCTTCTTTAGTTTAAATAGATTCAAAACAATTATATGGTAATAGAAAAAATTAAAATGTATAAGCATATGATTAAACTTTTCATACTGCTAATTTATACTTACAAACTCAAAGATATAGATTAAATAATAATATATAAAATTATAATTTTAGTAAGGTGTTGCTTGGATTAGTTAGGCCACTCGCAATGGTTGGTGATGGCCTTGTAGAAGACTCATTTTAGACTTGACCACAAGCCCACAGTCCCACACCATTGTGTGGGACTTGTGGTCCGACTAGTGGTGACATGTGGTGCATGCTTCGTGGTTGTGGCAACGGGCGAGTTTGTATTTTTTTTATTTTTTATTTTTCACTAATGGCTATAAAAAAATTTTAAATTATGATACCCAAACTAGCGATTAATTAATGGTGGGTTGGAGGTGTTGTGTATGATTAGTGATTGAAGGGATTTTTTTAATTTGGCATTCACCAAGATTGCCTAAAACTGATAGCGATCGATTTGGGAGCGTCACGGGGAGGAAGATCGAAAGGATAACCATTGTGAGTGGTCTTATATTTATGTTTTTTGTCTCGCAAACAATAGTTTTAGAAAGGCTCTAACATATAGATTTGTTTTGTTTTTTTTTGTTTTTTTAATCATTTTACACATTTTTTTTTTTTTTTTTGAAAGACATTAACATATAGATTTGGTATGAGCGTTTAACTCAATAAGTCATGTATAGGGATGAACAAAAATCCCGAAAAACCGAAACCATATCGGTACCGTACCAAAACCATACCGAACCGAGGATTCGGTATAGGTTTCTTCGGTGTGGTTTCGGTATTTGATATTTAGAGAAATCGGTTTCGGTACCGGTTTGGTTCGGTTTAGTTATTTGGCTATTTTCGGTTTCGGTCTTTCTGGAAACCTACCGAGCCGGTACTAAAC
>JAOEHQ010039768.1:0-12421 GCA_025447715.1 Asclepias incarnata | reverse complement strand
GCGATATATAGGTTGTTTATTAGAAAGGAAAATATCTCGAACAAGCTTTCGTGTAGCCATTGATGAAAGTTTATATCGACAAAATAAAAAGAATAGATATAGATATAGATATAATAATATGAATTGAAACTGATTATGATTTGAGTGTTTGTATAAAATAGAAAGTATTGCAGGGTTTTAGCTTGGGGATGAAGATATTTGTGCCCTAATGTGTCCGTATGAATATAGAATATGTCATATTCCACCCTTGTATTTTAGACCCTTTGGAAGAATACTTATTTATACCATGAAAGTTGTAAAGGTAGATTCGATATTTATTAAAGTTTTTTTCTTGTTTTTTTTATTTATCTTTTTGCAGACAGTAGAACTGTAGAAGAAGGGATAATGACATTTAATTTTTTTCGATGGGTATATTAATTTCACGAAAAAAAAAAGAAGTTACAAATGAAAATTAAAGTAATTAAGGAATAGTTTGACGAGTCTTTATATTTTTATCTTTTTATCGATGTGATAGCTCATGTAGACGGACATGTCAGCATTGACCCCGTCTCTGTTTTCCAACGATGTCTATTTTTCGACGATGACTATTTTGCTGTGGTGACTTTTACGGCGAATGTTGTTTTCTGGCAACTTTTTTTTGACGACATCTGGTAACTATTTTCCAAAGAAAAACCGGAAAAATCAAAAATATTAGGCGGGTTGTTTGGTTTGCCTTTTGGTACATGTCCAACCAAGGGTTTTCACTGCTATGATGGTGCCAGTTGGTATCGTCGACGAGGCCCTGCAACAAACATGATATTTTTCTGGCAGTGGTTGGTGGCTAGCGGTGGTGGTCAAATGATGGAGGATGGAGGTTGACGGATAAGAAAGGTGGAGAAGACAATGCTAACGTATCCGTCTAAGTGAATTGTCACATCAACAAAAATATGATGACTAATCAACCTACCCCTTAATTGGCTTAATTTTCATGTGTAACACATTTATTTGTCGTAAATTTAGTGTTACTCCTTTATTGGAAAAAAAAAAAAAAGTTAAACTTGTCCATTTTTTAGGAATTTGCCCTTTTTTTAAACGATCAAACTACAACTAACTGCTAATAAACATAAGTTAGTAAGCTTGACTAAGACAAAAATAGGTCGTGAAGTGTTATGTAATATGGTTGCAAATGAGTCGATTCAAGATCCATAAGCCCCGATTATTCAAACTAAGCTTGACTTCTAGTTCTTTTGCCAACAAATGAAATTAGTAAGTTGGTAAGAACTGATATGTTTAACTAGCATCAAAGTGGCATATCCATCGAATGTCTTGATATTCTCACAAGAAGTCTTAGGTTCGAACTTCCTTACGCAAATATTCAGAAACGGTTACAATAAACCCCAATTAGGCCTCCTACATCCAAATCTACTTTCTCCGTAGAAACCTCCTTAGCTTAATTGTTAAAAATAATATGTTTGTATGCACACACAAGCCAAATCAAAAAACTCCAGATGTTTTCGTTTCTAAGATCATACCTTGGAAATAGTAGAGGTGCTCAAACAAAACCGAGAAACTTGATCGATCCATTTGATTTGAAAATCGAAAAAATCAAATCCTGCAAATACTACAACTTAGTTATGGTTTCAAGTTTTCGGTATTCACGATTACCCGAATCGAACCGTATATGATGTATGCATACATATATGTAAATATATATGGGTTAACAGGTTTATTACTCATTATCCAGACAGGCCGCAAGTAAGCAATTTGTTTCTGGCTTTCTGGTATCCGCATTGTGGATAACCTCCTGGTGCAGTTCGGTTTCGAGAAGTAAAAGCAGATACCCGCCTCGTAAATAACGGTTCAAAATTTCTTACCTGAACTGAACCACCCCGTTTGCATCTCAAGAACTAGGATTAACAACATTAACACCTTTCTGTACTTTATAGATGCTAAAAATATGATCATATTTATGAGTTTTTATCTAGAGATCATGCGCTCTTATTAATTGTAGCATCTTCTTTTTTGTCAAGAATCCTCACAAAAAGGATAACATTTTATTTTTTAGGAATCAAAGATAAACCCAAACCATATTCATGGTATGACCAAGTTATATGCAATAGAAGACGCATATTGCAGCCTTAAAACGAGATCAAACATTTGTATCGTTTAGTAATACTAAGAGAGTAAGATCTTAGGACAGCCAATCTAATACCAAATTTACCCTAAGGACCGCATTTCTGGCTTCCATATAACACAAAAGTTCAATGACTCAAACCAGATTTAAGTATACAATAGCATCAAGTCATCAACACACCTAAATATTCTCACACGGCAACATGTCGTAGAGATTTACATACTTTGATTATTAAGCTCCCCATAAGTAAAACCGACTCTTTTTACAAACTTTAAACTTAAATAACTCTTTAGGTGAGACAGACTTCTCCACTTTGATGAGCTTCTTTGACCCTTTTCTCATATTCATCTTCATCATCCTCGGCCTCATTCTCACCTGCTTCTTTATCGTCGTCGTCATCTTCTTCTTCCTGGCCCCACCCGAACCCTCCAATGGAACGAGAAGCTGCAGGAGGGGACCTTGCTTCTTCAACAATTTTCATGATTTCCTCTACACTTTGTGGTGAAAATGTCGGGTTTTCCTTCCTGTAATACACAGCTTGAGCAGCTTCGGTTAATTCCCTTGGCAGATTCTTCAGGAACCATGGGTGGCTTTTGATGTCTTTTAGGCTAATCCTCTATGAAAAAAGGAACAGTAATAAGTCAAACTTTATGCACTTAGTGTTATCAAAAGTCAAAACACACAAGAACGCTAAGTCAGCAAATGCTAGTCAACTAAACGATTTGGCAGAAGATACATGCAAAAAATATAAAGTAAAATGCAGCAATATATATAGAGTTGTATTGAGATGTTAACCGACGGAGTAAATTAAGGCTGAACATCTAATATTTTAACTAACGGTGACAAATTTTGACCCATTGATATGTAATTGGGTCGATTTGGGTCAATTTTATCTCTAACGGAGTAACGGGTAACCCTAAATTTTACAAAATCAAAAACTTAAAGAAAACAGATCAAATGGGTCGAGCGGTCAAAAGTTGACCAAGGTGTATTTAAATTAACAGGAACTTTAACACTCTATTACGTTAATAATATAATAACTCGTCAAAATATAATATATATATATATATATATATAACTTTTCAAAAAATATATTTACTAATATCATTATATAGTTCAAAATCTTGTTTGATACACTAAAAATTTATAAAATTTATACACTAAAAATTTCTTTACCCAAAAAAAAAAAAATATATATATATATATATATATATAAAATTTATTAAACATTGTTTGAAAAAGTTTATGGGTTGAACCTACCAAAACAACTCCAACTACTAATAGCTTACTCGTTTTAACAAGTTACTCGACCTGTCCGCCTATTTTGACACCTCTAATATAAATTAAGTCAAGTATCGGTCTTGTTTTGTTCGTTTACTATTTTCATATCGTACATCTAATGTAAGGAGATACAGTGAAGAGACATAAAGACAAGACCCACATGCAGATAAACGTTGCAAACAGAAGACAAAAACAAACAAAAAATCTCTGATTGTCAAAGAAGTTCAATTCAGACACACATTAAACAAAGACTAATAGTTTGTTACATAAACTGATAAACAGGGAACAACTTGGCATGTTGCATAATGTTTCAACTCTGACTTCAAGTGTGAACAAAGTAAAGCCAGTAGACATGTTGACTTTTAATTTGCAAGCTTTTGAAAGCTAAAACAACTTAAAGTTATTTAATATAATTAACGAGTTCGGTATACACGTACCCTGGAAGCACTGGCGACAAATATCCGAGAAAGGAGATGCCTGCACTCTTGAGAAATGTGAACATAGTCGGGGATCTTATATTGCACAGCCATAATTCGCTGTCAAAAGAAAAATCAGAAGTCAACTTCATCATACATAAGAGAAGTTATGGTAATAATTAAACAGAAAGAAACTTTTTTTAACTTACTTGAATAGTCTTCCTAAAATTTTTAGGATCTTCTTGGTCTTCAAAAGGGTATGCTCCCACAAGCATAACATAAAGTGTCACTCCACAAGACCAAACATCAGCCAACTGAAGATAGACAAAAATCAAAATACTGCAAAGCCTTATTGATACATGTAGAAAATAAGCATACAGAATTCAAACCAACGTTTATTGACATGTAATGATAGCTCTAAATTCTTTATTGTAGGTAACATTTAGAGATACCAATCAATTATTTTTGTGATGAGCAAACAAAAATACATCAACAAAATAAGCCATGGCCTAAAAGATAATATTCGATGTAAATAGTGTTTTAGATGTGTTTAGGTTGCTTAAAGTTTTTGGTGTTTACAAATAAGGACAAATTCTGATAACTTTACAGAACAAACAGTTTAGAATACATTCTTATATTTGAAACTGGTTCTTTGAAAATAATCCGATGATCTGAATCACTTTTCTCAAACAGGAAAACCGGATGACTGAGACTTAAAGTCGTAAATATACACAGGTATTTTAACTATTAAAATATACACAGAAGACCCATATTTCATTTCAAACTACATTTTCATTCTATATGACAGCTTATAACTTTTACCTTGCCATCATACTCTCTACGAGAAAGAACCTCAGGGGCAATGTATGCAGGAGTTCCAACTGTGGATTTGGGTCTCGAGTGAAGCAGAGATGACTGCAAAATGTCACAACTATTAGCATCTGGATACATATATTTTCAAGTTTGATTCAGAATATAATAGATAATGAAACACCTTTGAGTAACCAAAATCACAGATTTTCAGGCGCGGTGCAGGGCTCCCATCTAATAGAGTGTTCTCGAGCTTCAAATCTCTATGGCATATTTGCTGCAGAACGTTGATACATAGTATTAACATTCAACATTTGTACATTTATTTTGAGAGTTCATCATTGATGCTGCTTACCATGAAATGGCAGTAGTGAACTCCTGATATAAGCTGTTGGAAGAAGTATCTAGCCTGTAATTTTCACAGATAACATCAAGAAAGACGAACGCTATAAGCTAACTTTTGATATTGTGACTATATATCTTAAGGGATTTATGCCATTGGAACAAACCTCGTCTTCGCTAAATCTTCCAGCATTGCAAATCCTATCAAAAAGCTCACCTCCCGCAGCATACTCCATGACAATAGCAAGGTGGGTGGGTGTCAGCACCACCTACAGAAGCACCACCATGATTATAAGTTCATAACTCAAATTGACGCACCCAACCATAAAAGGGTCAAAACTGCCACACGTAGACTATATCATCATTTATCATAAAATTTTGCCTTTCCCATGGGACCATAGAAGTACTTGTGATGTAAGGATAGTCAAATATCAACCGCAATAAGCAAAAAAAAAGGCTACTTACCTCTCTAAACCGAATAATATTAGGGTGTCGAAGATATCTGTGATTAATGATTTCTCGAGCAACATTCTCATCAATCTACAACGACAAAACAAAAGAATATATACCAGCTTCAAAATTCAGCCTATATGTCATCAATACATCCAAATAAATAAAAACAACTCACCTTTTTATATATAAATCATCAAATCACAAGTGGGCCATATACATAATCAACAACCAAATTCCAACTAACAATGATAAAGTATGTTTAAACAATTCCATCATGCAAAATCCTACCAATAACATAACATTTAATTAAATTAATAAAATAATATTAAAAATATATATATACCTTATGCCCTCTTTCTATATATTTCATAGCAACAAGTTCTTTTGTAACTTTGTTCATCATCAACCTTGCAACCCCAAAATTCCCAGATCCTATATCCTTCACAAGCTCATACTTTTCCATTTTCTAACAAAACAAAAAATTTAAAAACACATATAAAAAAAACAATATTTTCTTATAAATAAAATAATTATATACCAAAAAAACTTATATGAAAAAAATACCTTAAATTTCTTCAAATTGGGAATATGGGTTTTTCAGATAATAAATTAAGAAACAAATTACACGAATTTTCAGGTTCAATTCATTGTTGATATTATAATTTACACCATGAAAACAAGAAACCCCAACTTATTCAAGAAATCCAATTTGGGGGTGAAATTGTGATAAATTTCAGAAATTGATTAAAGATTTGATATGGGTTTTTGTTTAATTGTTGTAAAAATGGAAACTTTATTGAAAATTATCGAAAGAAAATAATAAAAAAGTTATTTTTATTATTATGAATTATGAAAGAAACATGCAAAAAAGGGGAATCTTTGAATGCGATAAAATATGCAATCAGAAATTGTGTTTGTTTATGGATTTATCACTTTTCAGATGGAGAGAGAGAGAGAGAGAGAGAGAGAGAATGAATGTCATTATTATGAGTATATCTAAAAATAGATAGATATAGATATAGATATTTTGAAGTTTCCTGGAAATTGTGAAAATAAGGGATAGGGATGAAGACAAAAACAAAAGGGGTTGAATTGGAAGATTATTGTTTTACAAGGGTAATAATTGAAATAATGGGATTATGGTACAAGTTTTTATTCATAAATTACACGTATATGTTGGTGTCGGTGTTTGACTTTTAAGGTTTTTGGTCGTTGGTGATATGAAAGCAATTTAAAACTAAAATAGTAAAATGTATTACTCTCAATAGTGACCACAGTGTTGCTATAATAGAACAAAAATTAAAAGTTTGATATAATATTGATTATAGAATTTTCTTGATATAAAAAAGTGAAAACAAACCATTATATACTATATTAAAAGAAATCTATGTGAATAATGGAACTTTTGTCCTGACGCACGTTTATAAGATAAATACCATACTTCCTAAAAATAAACAAATATGGTCCATAGGTGGGGTGGTATTAGTCTCACACCTTGGGAGAGAAAGCGTAGGTTCAAGTCCCCCAGCCCCCTCCCCACCTTTTTTTCCCCATATATTTTTAAATTTATATTTTTTACTTTAAAAAATTTACATATATAACCCTAGAGTTTTATATTTCATAAAAATGGTATATATAGTTTTGGTTTTAATTGTTTCATTTTTGGTTTTTATACTTTTTACATTTTGTACTTTATAATATATATTTTATAACCTTTTGGCTTTTTTTTTTATAAAAATTTTGTAGCTTTTTTTAGGGGGGTGTTTTTGTTTTTGGTTACTTTTTTTGTTTTGTAAGCTTTTTAAAAACTTTTGTTATATCTTTTTTTGTTTTGTTTTGTATTATACCATTTATTATTTTTGTATACTTTGTAACATTTTTTTTTAAACATTTATTTTGTAACTTTTTGTTTTTTTTTATATATTTTATAGTAATGACATATATTTGGTAAAAATTTTTGTAACATTTATTTTGTAACTTTTTGTTTTTTTATATTTTATAGTAATGACATATATTTGGTATTTTTTTTTAATCTTTTAACATCTTTTTTTCCTTCCTTTTTTCAATTTTCGTTGTAGTTTAGTTTTTAGTTTGACACCGACGCCTTTTTGGCATTGCCTTCGTTTGTTTTTTTTTGGATTTTTGCCTTTTCACCGTCATGTTAACGTAATACTTTTGGTTTGAACCCGACCGTATGAGATTTTTTATCGATGATATAGCAAAAAAAAAAAAAGATAACAACTTTAGTATTCTATATATGCAGTAAATTACCATTCCATATGTCATGAAACACCCATTCCCATCATGAACGAATTTTCTTGCACGCCAAAAACATCCATTTAAAACCACAACACACTTCAAACAATGACGCCGCCCAACGGGCGGCTTGGAACCTTCTAGTTATTATTATTCTATTACTTGAATACAAATACCAACAGTCGACATTGAATCAAGAGGTACACATGTAAATTAACAAAACCAGTGGGGATCACACGGTAACTTGAAGATCAACCCCCTAAGATACCCAACCCACAATAACCCGACCCGGTTATTTTAACAATCTTTGGCGGGTACACTTCACCACCACCCATACATATACATACACACACTTTCCCTCTTACTGCTCTCACACGCCAGATTAAAGATCCTTACACACACACACACACACACACACATATATATATATATATATAATTTTGTATTTACTTTCTTTTAGCAAACAAAAACCCTTTTTTGAAATATGAATCATCAAAACCAAATGAATTATCAGCCACCATCATCATCATCATCTTATAATTCATATGATTATTACAATAATTACAATTATATAAATAATAATAATAATAATAATCCCCAAATTGATCAAATTCCTTCTGCACCTCCAGATCCTTCCTTTTACTATCCATCACCACCTGATAATAACTACCCACCACCACCACCCTCTACTTACAATCATCTTAATCCGATTTACGATCCGAACCCGATTCCTTCTTGGTATCACAATCAGGTCGAGTCGTCTAATCAGACGCCTTCCATTGCGGTTAAGTTTGATGATTATGGAAGACCCATTAATAATCATCAGATACCCACCAAAAACGATAATGTTATTGATCATCAGAGTGTTTATGCTTCTTCTTACAGTAATGGAGTCGATTGTAATAGTAGTAGTAATGTGAGTAAACTGAAATTTGATGATTATGGAAGGCCTATAAGCACGAATGAACCGTTGGATGGTGATAAGAAGATTGTAAAGGCTACGCCGTCAGTAGTCGAGGATGCGAGTAATGGAGTGCAGAAGTTTCGTGTGGTGCTACTCTCTGAAGGGGCTGGATTGCAGGGGGATATGGATGTCTTATGTCAGGTTTATTTTTCTTAAACTTTTACAAATTTGCATTTATTATTATATTGTTGTTGTGTGGCTTGTTTCAGTTAGATTGTAAATTTGTTAACTATGGAAATATAAAGTCAGTAACACACCCGAAATGGTGACAACTCCTACTTATCCTAGGATATTATTTTCTGAGCAGATTGGTTTAGATGGTATTTGGATACTTGATCCTGCAACGAGCCGAACACTGAAAGTATATACCCTTGACACCGTGACTAGATGGGAGGTAATTCTTTTGCATCAAGTTTGGAAATTTATGCTTTTTGAAAAAAATTTGTAAATTTCTGAAATATTAATGAAAATTGTTGCCTTATAGGTATTGGATTCAAATGTATTTGCTTTCTGGACTATAAGTTCCATTGATACCAACGAAAGACGTGTCAGACTAAAGTCCAACAGTTATACTACAACAAATATTCTTGATCTGGTGGCTGCTGCAAGTATTCAGGTTCTGAATTACTATCAGATTTTTTTTCTTTTTACTTCAGATTATACTATTGTTTCGTTAGTGTTTATGTTGGTTCACGTGATACGGATATGTTGCTTTTGGTATTCATATTCCCTATAGTTATATCATTTATTTATCTGTGTTAATAAATTTTAGTGCTAGTAACTGGGCCAATAATTGTAAGTTTATTCTCAGTTGAATTTTATAAAGTTGGCTGTCTCCGTCCATAATGAGGAACATGAGTGCCGGTGTTTGTAACCTAACACAATTGAACCTCACGGTTTGGTAGTTTATTACTTATTTACCTATGATAAGGCAGTTACTTACGTTTATGAAAGGAATGTAATGATGTGAATGAACTAAATGAGGAATCGAGAAGAGAAGGTTCTATAACTGAATTTGCATTTTAGAAATTTAGTATTTGTAAAATGTAATTACTAACTGTGCAATAATGCTTAGGAGGCCTGGTAGAGTATAGAAGTTACCATCTGTCCCTTAACTTGAGAGAAGACTACACGGTTCTGTCAAGAAATGTCCTAACATATTTCCATTGTTATTTCTCTCCAAATTTTGGGATTTTAATGTTTTAGTATTAAATGCTAGCTATGTCTTCCAGTATAGCTTCAATATAATGATCCAGTGATCCATTTATCTTTTGATATACTTGAAGAACTTAAGTCATCCTTGTTATCTTGATGCAGTTCAAGGAGATGGATGGAGTAGCAAATTCTGAACAAGTAGCTGAGAAGAAAAAAGTCTTCCCTGATTGGAAAAACTTGATGAAGCCTGGAAATGAGGAGAAAGACCACTGGGTTAGTTTAATCTTTTAAGTTAGTTAAATTATTCTAACAGGAGTGGCATTTTAATTCAGTTTTGGATCCGTATTAACTTAAGTTCATGTGGCTAGTAGAAGCTCTCTTACAAGTAGTTTTCCTTTTCTTATGTAGGTTCCAGATGAAGCATCCGTTAAATGCACATCTTGTAGCACATATTTCGGAGCTTTTGTGCGAAGGGTTAGGCTAAAGCTTGCTTTAATTTAATGTCTAATGATGATTGCAGCTTGTTTTTATTTTGTTATCTCATTGTTGTTCAATCATTTGCTTTCTTATTTCAGCATCATTGTAGAAATTGTGGTGATATTTTCTGTGATAAGTGCACTCAAGGTAGAATTGCATTAACGGCAGAAGAGCAGGCTCCACAAGTTCGAGTTTGTGACCAATGCATGGTAATGCTTAAAATCTCTGAAATACTTTTTTTCCAAAAGATAAACTCATCAAGAGTATTGATTTTTTTTTAAATTTGTATTTGATGCAATTATTATAATATTTTAGCCATCTATTTCAGTTAATTACATTGAATACGTTACTGTAAATGATTGAACAGGAGGCATGATGAATGATACTGCAAATTGACATTTACAACACTAAAAGATAAAATAATACTGTAGTAACATCAGACTTTTAGACCTAAAGTATTACTTGTCACAAATGTGACAACAATAAGCTTGATAAGATGCATGTCACGAAGTTTTGAGCATATATAATTTACTCTGAAGCAAAATTGATTGTCTCAACCTAAATAGTCTCAAATATACTCAGGGTGACACGGTTGCGGAACAAAGTGTTATAGTTTTGTCTGCCTTTATTAACATCCAAGTTTTAATTATAAGGATATCGTTTTTGTACTGACTAGACTGTCTCTATCTTTTTTTAGCTGTCTGAAGTAAGACTTGTGATTATTTTTGGCATCATGGCTATTCATAGTTTTATACCAATTAGAATTACTAAGTATTTCTGATTCTTTATAGTGTTACTTTTATCATCTAACCAGGCCCGGATCATTTGGTTATATTTTTTGTTTGTTGTATTAATATTGTAACAATAAATATGACTGAACTCTTTCAGGTGTATGATTTCTTGGTGTTTTTATTTTCTGTTTATTGACGTCCTTCTTTTTATAGGCAGAAGTTACACAGAGGCTGAGTCATGTAAATGAGGTGGCTAGTCGATCTTCTGTGTATAACAGACACGAGGATCTTGCAAAGAAACTTCAGGTACTAAAGACTTGTAATTCTTATTATTCTGCATTTCTACATTGACTTGGTCCAAATTTGTTCACAAATTTATAAACAAGAAGCAATATCTAAGAAATGTGCTATTGTGGCTATTATATGTGCAAACTATTAATTGCCATTACCTCACTATATCATATTTCACTGTATTGGTACACCACACAAACTGAAGATGTTCTAACTACTCATGGCTGAGAACATCATCAATTTAACCAATTACCGAATAACTTGCTGTTCTGTTTCAAGCTGACATACCTTTTTATCATATATTCATATTCTTTCAACCTCAATATGTCTTCAAAATTCATTCCCACACAGCTTTACCTCTATTATATGCCATTATGTTCCTGGGAGAAAAGTTGTTTGTATATGATTGGATATAATTTATCACATTTACGGCTTCAGTTCTGCTTTTTTCTAGTTTTAATCAAGTTCTCTAATATTTAAGATGGCCTTCGCTTGTTCTTGTTTCATGATACCTGGTACATAATAGTTCTTACTTAGCTGCTTCCGACTGATTTTTTTCAGTGGTTACGCTCATAAAACATCTTGTGCTATTTTTAAGCTCTTTTTATGTTTAAGCTCTTCAAACACATCCCCATCAAGCTCTGTTTTATGTGAATTATATATAAGGAAAAAAAGAAGTTATAATTCTGAAGTATTTTATTCTCCTGCTATACATCCCAACCTGTACTTTCCACCTGTATACTATAATTTGAAACCACGCTTTTGAGAGTAATGTCCTCACTTCTTTAGAATCAACATGTCAATTTAAAGACATCTTCATCTTAACCAAAATTTAAGCCACCAATCAAGGAATAAGATTAACGATACTGCTTCTTTTTGAACATTGGGGGAATATAAATTATAAGGAACACCGTTGTTATGATTATACTAAGGGTGAGAATCTTGCATCTTTCCTGCCTGAACTTCTCTTGGACAAATATTTTAATTTTTTTTTCTTTGTGGACTTTAGTGATGTTTTGCCTATTGATGCTAATTAATGAGTATCTTCTTAATCACCCAAACTCGTATTCTAATCTTAGTATATTTTCTTGTTTGTTTCTGGATGACAGGAGATGGAAAAGAAGCGCAATAC
>JAOEHQ010039757.1:0-12421 GCA_025447715.1 Asclepias incarnata | reverse complement strand
TACTAAGTCTTTTGTACTGGGCACAGCCCTTCTAACATTGTAATCGTTGTCCTGGTTTTAATGTTATTGGCTGTGTTTTGATCTATAATTTGTGCAATGTACTATGTTTACTGTGCATCCCGTGTTTCCGCTTTGGCGGGGTGTTACAGTATGTGCGTCTAAAACCCAATTATTGCAAAATCTCAATCGGAAGACGTTTTTCGGAATAACAATGTAAACGCCTACAACTCGTTGGTTGATGCCAAACGCAACAAAAATTAACTAACGGGAAAAAACAAAAAACGTGGTGACGTGAAGGTTTTTGGGCCGGCCTTCAAAATGTATAACGATTCAAACTGAAAAAGAGTCTTTGATGAAAAAGTCATTTACAACTCCGCCCACGCACACTTCAAACAACAAACTGGGCGATTCTTCACGTACAAGTCATGTTGGCACGTTCTCAAAGACTACTTGAAGTTTTTGAATAACTTCGGTGTTATTACCCAAAAACGGCTATTCTGAGACATCGAGGAACCAATATGTCTCAATGAAGATGAGTGCGTGGGGTTCGTGCTGAATCTGAACCCGGACTCGAGCCCAAACCCGCGCATGGAAGAATTATTCCAACCTGACCTTATTTGTCAACTACCGGGAAAAGAGTTGAGCCGGAAAAGTCAAAAGAGTAACTATTCATCAGATGCATCTTTGTCTTGAAAATCGACAGAGGAGACCCATTTGGAAATTAAGAAAGTCACAATGACTCATCAAGAAGTTATGGCGGAACTTCGGGAGGCGACTGTGCAAAAACAACTGATCATGGAAGCAATCAAGGTCCTCCAAACGCCAATTTCTAATGGTTTGAGTCGAAAAGATCGAAAAAGATTGAAAAATAAAGTGCAAAGTTGTAGGCAAAGTTTGGCAAATACCTTGGCGTAGGCGTTGACGACGACGACAGAAGACGACGAGTAGTTTTTTTTTTTTTAATAGTATTAATGTATTTTTTTTATTAATGTAATCTTTTTATTAAAGTAATTTTTTTAAGTATTGTTTTTTTATTAATATTATGTCTTATTTATTAATATAATGTTTTATTTAATAATAATGTTGTTATTAATACAAATATGTTTTTGTGTTTAATTATTAAAAGTTAAAGTAATGAAGAAATGATGAGGTATTGCTGGTAGTGGTATGTCAGTTTGAAATCAGCTTTAAAAATAATGTGGCAAAATTGATGAGATGTGGCGTACGTCACCATTGGGAGCCCTCTTATAATTTTATTCTAAAACTAAAGTTATTTTCTAGATTATTTTAGTTTTTATCCAAATATCATTATATATAAATCAAATGGTCATTTGATAACTTTATATATTTATAAATAAAAGAAATTCTATAGATAGGATATAAGCATCTTTCGAATATCCGAAACGATAATAGGTTGTTTAATATTTTAAATATTACAACAAAAATTTTGACTTTATATGTTTTTTGACGATATCACTTCAGATCAAGACCTACATTACTGAAGCATTCTCCTAAAGGTCGTAGACTAAAGAAAGAAGAATCATTCAGTGGCGGAGTCCAAACTGAAATCTTATCTGGCTAGAGATTTGAAGCACCTTCAGTGATAAAATATGATAATAACTTTACACTGATTACGAGGAGTTACTTTTATACGTTATCCATCATATAACCAGGTCCATACCTTGCACCATACTTGGCGTGTAAGAATGGATAAAGATTGTCAAGTTCGAAGGAGAAATTCCCAATGATCACACAAGGCACACGAACAACTGATAATGCAATTTAAAGAATTGAATGCGGTTGGTGAAGAATTCTATAAATGCTCTTAACCATGCATGTATAGAGTCCAAATCAACCAACACCGGGAATTGCCTATAAATAGAGCGTCGAGTAATGCATTGAAGACTTCCTTGAAGCTTCACAATTATTGTGCTTGAGCATTTATTCTGATTGAACTTGATTCAGAATTAACTATTGGTCATTTACTTTATTAGAGTTCATTAGTAATTCCAAGTACTTTGATCACATTGTCAATCATAGGTTGTTAGAATATTGTTAATTACATATCACCGGTGACTGTCGGACTTTACAGATCGAAGATGATGTAATGATGTAACTGATACATCGGGAAAGAGGAAAAATAATGTAGGTGTGAGAAAGAAAAAGTTGAAAGGCTTTCTTGTATCTTCATCTTTGTCGTTGCCGGACTTTACATATCTGTTTCGTTTATTATCATTATTTGTATATGACTTTGTGGATCTATGAGATTTAGATAGATACATTTGTATATGAATTTGTGGATATATAACTTTCGACATATCTGTTTCATTTAGACAGAGAGATTTTATTGGGTTTTATTATGGCCGGATATAGATAGATAGAAGATAGATACATGTGTAACCGGTTATCAACGTTTTATTAATGGGTTTTAACCCTAATTATTACTTCCCTCCTTTCATTAGAAGTGTCTTGTTTTGAATTTTTAAAGTCTTTGTTTTTCAACTTTGACCTTAAATATACTTTTTTGTGTTATATAATACTTAGATAAAAATTATGTCAATGTAAACACATCTAAAACTCAATCAATCCATTTAACTTTCATCAAACATTATATAGCACAAACAAAAATATTTAAGGTCAAAATTGAAAAACAAAGACTTTGAAAATTCAAAATAGGATACTTCTAATGAAACGGATGGATTATTGTACATGGTCAAAGATTAGAAAAAGTCAAGAATAACGTATGTAACCGGTTATCAGGTAATAAATGAGTAATTACTAATTTTGTAGAACTAACATTGATAATTACATGAATTCGTTTAAAGTTCATTTCTATTTTGTGCATTTATTCCCAAATTTTACTATATATCATCGATCGAATTGAAGCTACACAAATCCCATACATCAAATAACTTCATTATGATAGATATAACACTCGACATTACATATATTTGAGTTCACTGAATCATCAATAGAACATGATGTGGCATACAAATTTCAATTTATATATTACAATGGCGTGTGATAATATAATGTAGTTAAGGAGAACCATTAGCTAGAAGTCTAGATAAGATTGAGTTAAAGGTTTAAAAAGCTTCCTTCCTTTGGTCTCGACCAAGTTAATATGCTTTTGAAGGAGATGCATATACACTATCCAATCCCCATTCTTTTGTGCACTTGGCATCGGCATTACATATCCTGTTTGTCCACCCCACGGAAAATGATACGACCCAAATTGTGGCTTACCCCATCCAAAATCAACACTTTCAACTGGAAAGCGTTGTCCAGATGACACCACAACTGCTTCACCATCATCTTCTTCCATTTTCGTATAAATCTTTGCAACCGCTGGCTCTGGTCGGTGCAACTCGACCCAATCAATGAGTCCCCTAAAATGTTCTTTAGTTAGTGCCGGAGACACAAACTCATAAACCATGTCAGCTACCAAACTGAGTGGCATCTCCTTAAGCTCACTTGATTTTGCCTCACCATATGGGATAGAAAGAACATTTCCAAAATAGTTGCGCATGGAGAAAGACTTGGTATTTGACAAAGATAGTTTGTCAAAATTGATGGTATCTAGCCTTTCTCTTCCATCAACTACAACGCCCATCTTGCAAGTCTTGAAACCATCATCACACTCTGCTATTAGCTTCCATAAGTAGGCAATAAATGTTACACATTTACTTTTTTTTGGGTTTCCATTCAAACTAGAATTCGACTGAAGGTCGTTGATATCTTTGGCTTCGATGTAGTATATGCGGCTTATGAGAGGATTGGCTGGATAATAAGAGCGTGGAGGAGGAAGAGACGACATTGGTACGAAAAGGTTGTCATAGGAAGTGTTTACAACAGATGGGCGTCTCGGGTTAAGCATGGAACGCCTAAAAGATGGAAGACATGAAATTGGTTTCGATTGACTAATTTCAGCCCATGCAGTCAAGAACATGTTTATAGAGTATGCATCGGCTATTCGATGATCAAATGTGCATCCAATTACCAAACCTCCATAATTAAGCTCAGTCACCTATATATTACACAAATGTATGTCAGAAAGCATTATTAAACGGGAAACCACACTAAGCATGAATTTTATTTAAGTTAAGTTGATCATGATTTACGTACCTGAAGTTTATTGTTCTTGTAATTAACGGTTAGTATATATGGGAGTAGTACGTATATATAGTAAGTAGTGTAGTTGTTTACTTGTTTATCTTGACAATTGCATGCATGGGATCCTTTATTCATGACATTCTATATATCTCACATTCTTACCTACTTCTCTATCTACAATACTATTTAAATGTCATCTATTACGTGTCATAATAAATGGTTAGCAAAAGGAATATAATATATTAATTAATTGATCAATCAATGCCCAAGTCATTTTCATGTGTTGTAAGGTTTTTCAAAGATAACTTATATACACGTTAACCATTCATATATAACGGGTAAACGGGTAGAGTTTTAGTGTTTGGGTTATCCGTAGACGGCGAGTTGATTTTTTTAACTAAGATTATCCAACCTAACAATTAATTTAGATGTATCCAACCTAACAAGGTATCTCTGTGACTATTTTCGACTATTTTCCTAGCCACCCTGTTATGTTTATCTAAAGAGGTTTCAAACTAAAGACCTTTTATATATGAGGATACTACACATGACTACTAGACAACCTTGATGCTGGTTATATTAACCATTTATATACTAATAAATTGTGATGGATAATTAGACTATTCACATGCATCAAGGTTGTCCATGGAAGATTTATGGTGACATGGAAGATTTTTCTGGAAAGGATATTATTGTGGGTGATGAGGTGAAGGATACCATATTCTTTGGGTGTTTGTGGGAAATGATGGGGATGGATGATGTTTGTACGTGTGTGTATGTATATATTAATTGAGTGTTTGTGAGAACGATGAATATATTATTATTGTGGGTAAAAAATGTTTGTGTGAAGGATGTATCTAAAGCTGATGTGGCATGCTTATTAGGCTGTTTGTGGAAAAGATAACCCGAACTAATGCGGCCAGTCTCAGTGAATGCATGCATGGATATTTTTTTCTCATCATATTATAAGTTATGCTTGTAGAGTTCTTAGTTTAATTCCTGTTAGACTAATTAATTAATCTATGATGAATGAATTAGCTTTACAAAAGACTCATTGACACTACAAGAAAAATGGGTTTTGGCCACGAAACTTTTGGCCACGACTTTTTTTTGGTGGCCAAAGCTCCACTAAACGACAAAAAAGTCATGACTTTGACTAAAAAAGTCAAGATTTGTTTTGGCCACGACTTTGTCGTGGCCAAAGTCGTGGCCAAATATTTTTCAATTTTATTTTCGAATTAAATTTAATAGGAAAAGTGAAAAATTATTTAGCCACGACTTTAGCCACGACAAAGTCGTGGCCGACCAATTTTCCCCAAAAAATCTAATTTTTTGGTTTCCCTCCTCGACGAAAAGTTCCCGCCAATTATTTGGCCACGACTTTGGCCACGACAAAGTCGTGGCCAAAACTTTTTTCCAATTTTTAAGAAACTTTTATCAATTTTAAAAATTATATTTAAATATAAATAATTAATTTTGAATGTTAAATATAAATATATTATTTGGCCATGACTCATTGATCGATTAGTAAGTACTTATATATAATTAATCTATGATGAATGAATTAGCTTTACAAAAGACTCATTGATCGATTAGTAAGTACTTATATAAATATGGAGTCGGTTGTGTGACCACCGGTTTTTGACAATGCAAGCTACATAACCAATTACTAATATATGCAAACAATTAATGGGGTGGCCGGATATCTAGAGTTGGCTTTGGAAGTGCCGGCCTTTTGAAAATATGTTAAGGTCGACGGTTGTGAAAGTGGCGGCCTTTTGAAGTTATTGTTATACTTCGGTTATGAGAGAGTGCCGGGAAAAGGTTCAAACCGGCCCTTAATTATACCTCCGACTCACACAAACATCTGTACAAAATGGAGCACACGCAAGCTTAAACCGGCGTTTTCAACACCGGCCTTTGATGAAATGGCAAAGCGGGTATACTTGTTTTACAAAACTCCTTAGCAAAAGCACGTGAAACACCATACTATACGTACGTACGGACCAAAAAACATACGCACCGTACAAAACTTTCAATTGGCAGAGGAATAATATATACGTTCATATATATATAGCGTATGATTTTCTGCATATTTATTCTAAAATATATAAATATTTAATTCACACGCGTATATATATATATATACCTGAACAGTAAGAACCCCTTGTTTTTGAGCTGGAACAAGTTTTTTGTCTACAAAATCATCAGGATTGTAAAGATCAATGTTTTTAAGCTCCATATCAGCATAGGCTTGAATGAAATCGACACCTCGGTTATTACACAGCAGCTCAGGCTCTCCGAGGATGTTATGGACAACTTCTCCGGCAAACGGGTAAAATAGAGCTAGTGCTTGTGCTAGTGATTTTTTGATTACGTTCATGCTCTCATCGAGGGGAAGAGATTGCTTGTAACAGAAGAAAACTCCGACATCTAACGGCGGGAGAAGTAGGTCTAGGTTTGACATCGGTAACCAGTGGTCTTGTACAGGCAATGCAGCCGCGATGAGGTCCCTCTTCTTCACATTCAATGAGAAAGCTCCACATGAACCCATTGATGGAGTAAATAGTGTGCCTTTAAAGAAAGAGTCACACCAAGAGCTTATTAATTTGAGAAGAAGTGTGTTCAAGAAATTAAAGGAGTAGTGTGTTTAAATGAGAGAAGACTAGAGCTTAATTATGAGTGGGGAAGGTTGATAGAAAATGGAGGATTTATATAAGGAAATAGTTGTGCTTTCTTTGTTAAAAAAATATAAAAAATAGGATTAATAACGGGGTTGGTGTTGGTTGAAGTTGTTTTTGACATTAATGATAATAAGAATTTACTTCATTTCACTCGCTATATTTAACGTTAATTTTTAATTAAATGTTATACTCCTTACGTAATAAAAGTCATATATAAAAAAAATTGTATTGACTTGCACTATTTTTTTTATCTCACGGGGTAATTTAAATGAGTATTTCTAAATATGTTAGATAATGAAATAGAAAACCAATTATATGTATCAAATCGGGTTAAAAGACACTCAAATTGTATTCAAAAGTATCAAAACTTTAATGGGCTATCAACAACACTTTAATTAACCAACTCACTTAGATGGGTTGTTTATCTTAGGGTGGGCCAGGGGAGAGTTTGACTCTTGAAAGTTTTAGATTCGAGCCTTGACAAGATATAGTTTCTTCCACGAGGGTTTAAATGGTTTTCTGTTTGTTAATTAATAGGGCTTTCTAGCGCGGACTTGATTAAGACAACGTATATTAAACCTTCCGATATTTACGAGTAATTCACACGTATCATAAAACACCAACAGTTTTCAATTTGAAAACGGATAATCTTCAATCTCTCATATGGTAGGGGTGTCATTATATACATCATATATTTCCATATAGCACATATACCTGTGGGTATTTCACAAAACTAACAAATGAGAGTTTTTCTAACTTGTAACTCAAGGCACATGTTAGTAAGTAATCAATAAACACATTATTTCTTAAAATATCATAAAATGTATTTGATATACATTAATTCAATCTAAAATTTTACTTTTTCATTTGAATCACTAATGCATATTTTTAGTTTTTTGAAAAGTCACCGTGTATTGAATGTATACTAACATATGCCTCGAGGGCATAATTTAGATAAAACCCAACAAATAACTAATGAGAAAAAAAAAGTTGATGTAACTTATGATGCAACTTAATTACCGGATTCTTCATTACCACATACATCTGCCCGTTACTTTTGTTTATTTATTATTTTACAGCAAGATTCAAATTTGGAAACACATTAACCTTCACTGTCTCAAGATTCGTACGTATGTTATAAGTATAAGACACTTAATTAATTAATTAGTTAACTAAACTACCTGTCAAAAGTAAAGTAATTAACTGAACTTGTATCTATACATTATAGATATATTTAATTTAACAAGAATGATAAATAGACCAATGTCATGAAACAAACAAATTTATAATGGTTTATTTCATCAACTTTTGACCTTTGGTGAATTAGCTCAACTGCACAAGTTAATTAAAACAAACCAACAAATTTACATAGTACTATACATAACCAAACCACCAACACATTGTACTAGGTAATCCTTTCTTATATTGGTTTAATTGTCTTTTTGTCAAGATAATGGTGGCTTCTGTCATGAGTATTTTGTTTTACCGAATAATTATAGGCTTGACTTTGTGCATATACTATATACTTAATTTCGAAAGGAATTTGTGCATCTTTTTCAACATATTAGATGAGTTCGTAAAGTAATTAAGTGATCATGCATGATGTCATTTAAAGACCTATTCAGCAGTTTGAAGAAGCGGGGTCAAAAATCAAACAAACTCATACGCGCGAGATGATCATTGATCAGTTGATTATTTTGTTCATGTCCTAAGATCCCGCTACAAAAAAAAAGAGAGGTAAAGAGGCGACAAACAATGCTGCATAAAATCCAAATGACACTACGGGTCATTGCCAGTGACGGATCCAGAATTTTTTTTTACAGGGTTCGCTATTTTAAGATGTTCGGTTCGCTAAAAAATCGCTATTAAAATTACCATTAAAAATCGCTAATTTTTACAAGTTTACTGGGTTCGGACGAACCCATAAGGGACTATGTAGATCCGTCCCTGGTCATTGCGCAAGCATCTTCGCAAAAACCTCGTGGTAAAAGACTTTTTTTGACGAAATATTACGTTAAATGGCGATATAGACTTATAACGAACATGTCATCACTTTTTCGATGATACCGACGCCGCTTAATGATAAGTATTAGAAAATATAATTAAGTACTTTATGCGGCGTCAGTGATGTCGCATAAAGTGTTTTTTATTTTAAAAGTTAATTAGAAAATTGTAATATTTAATTACTCATTAAAAAATCAAAAATTAATAAATGATTACTTTTTATAATGACTGTAACTGTGACATTCGTCACCTGAGCATCCTATTCATTCGTATTTCTAATTCATAGTCGTTCATGTACGTGTACATTTATTAATAAAAATTGAATTCATTCTAGTTCTAGTTTAGTGAGGTAGCGCGTGAGTTCGACTACGACGATGATTAGACGTTATTAGAAATGTCATCTAAAGTTAAAATGATAATTTAAAGTACTTTTGTGAATCAAATAGTGTCATGTGACCACTCGTCGTGTTCTTAATTCAAAAGTGTTTCATAAATACCAGTGGAGTTATTTTCATGACTTTCGGTGTTCGCTCGGTAATCAAAAAGGACTAAATTCGTAAAAAAAATCCAAAAGTGAAAACCGATGGTTCGGCCTTCATGGTTGGGAGTTTTTCTCGTGTCTCGGGTCACTGTAATCGACACGAGTTTTTTTCAGTCCTTTTGTAATCCTCGCAGTTAATGTTGCGGGATGCGTCTAGAAAAGTTGTTTATTTCGTTCTAGACTTTTGTATTTGTAATTGTACATTATGGCATCTAGCTCCTTGCTAGCGCCCCCATAGTTTTTTAATATTATTTTGCCGTTAATTAAAAAAAAAAGTATAAGGAATGTAATCACCTTTATTTATTTATTTTAACGGCCGAACTATATTAACAAATATATATAGAGAACAACGAGGCCTGTTAATTAGTCGATAGAAATCCAAATACAAAACCAAAAAGAAGAATCAAAAAGAAAAAACATTACATAGTAATATTACTAATACTCAAATCCACCCAACTGCCCCAGTCTAAATCCATTAACTTCGATCGAACCTTTAGCGCTAGAAAGGAATCTTCCTTAATATCGTGTACCGTCTACATGACCGATTCTTTGTATCGCTCAAATGATGATATATAACACCACCATGATAATATGCTTCCACTTTTTTGAACCTTGAAGATTGTCAACCAACTCCCAAATAATCAACTTTTATAACTGTTATAACGAAAGCTAGCTAGCTGATAATTATCAATAAAGTTAAAGTTGTAAGACAATGGAGCTTAAATATTATCGAATTGAAATTAAAGTTGCAAACAACATATAGCTAGTAAATAAGCTCTGCATCGAGATACTAACCGATCGATAATGCTGGGTTTGTCTTATGCTAATTAAAAAAATCTTTATCAAGTACTTCAATAATCAATATTATTTGGATAATTTTAGTAAGTCCTTTTTAATGTACATTTCTTATTACTTACCCTGGAGTTAAAAATGCTTATCTTATTCAATCTTTTGAACTACGCGTGAAAATAGTTTAATAATGTGGGTTAATAGATCCAGCCTAGAGTATCATAAAACGTCTACCTTGTAGGTTTATATATAATAACTAGACGCATGTTCGCGCGATGCGGCGGCTATGATAGTAGTGGCACTGGCAGCAGTGTGGTGGCGGCAGCGACGGGTGGTGGTGGCGGTGGTGTGGTTATTAATGTAAAGGTAATTGATGTAAAAGGAGGTAGTGTAGTAATTTTAGGAGTTAAAGGATCTTTGTTGTAAATTATTTCATTAAGAATATTATACGTATATTAAGTGAAGATATTTAAATTAGTGAATAAATGAGAGGAGTAATTTGGTTTTTTTTTTTTTTTTTTTTTAAAGTATAGATTAATTGTTTTTACTTAGATTTGGTAAGGTATCTTTTTTATTTATTTATATTAGTGACTAAATTACGAAGTTTCTATCAGAAAAGAATCCAATTGTAACTTTGAAGTTTCATGTGGTATATATACTGCAACTAAACTTCAATAAAACCGACAAGAAAAGGTTTCCTTAAAAATATATGTCAATTATGTTCCTATGATTAACTATCTCTAACCATCTCATTAGTTAAATACCCCTATGTTTACATCATGAGCATTAACATGATAAGCAAATAGAAGGCTCTAATTCATATTCTAAATAAGTGTCTGTCGATAATAATGAAAATAGCCGTATATCATAGCGGAGCTTGAAATCACCATGTCGTGGTATATTGATTTAGGTGAAGTGATATGCCATATATAATCTTCATCTCGCATGTTAGATGTGGGACTCGTCGATCTATCTTCACCTCGCTCTATGTACTAGATACACAAAGACATCTTCAAGTTTTAGTATATACTGAGTAAAGTCAAACTATTTTCCCGTTAACGTCAAACCCATCTACATTTAGTTGAAACATCGTTAAAACTAGATTTATATTTATATTTATTGGTTAATCGTATAACAAAATATTACTATTTGTGATGATCGAATGACATCTTATTTAATTTTAAGATGATATTACAACTATAGGCTAAAAGGGATAGCCTTAATCAATCTACCAACACTACCTAAAATTGAACCAATATACCTAAAATACCCTTAATGAAATAATTTATAACATTTATCCTCAACTCCTAAAATAACTACACTACCCCCTTTTACATCAATTACATTTACGTCAATAACCACACCACGGCCGCCGGCACCGCCATCACCACCAATTGCCACCGCCGCCACCACCCGTTGCCACCACCACCACACCGTCGCCGCTACCACCATTGCCGTCGCATCGCGCGGGCACAAGTCTAGTATTTATTATAAGTAGCAGGTGTTTGCCATGAATTAACTAGCTCATAAAATAAATTGGGAGTAGGAGGAGCGTGAGACTGGTATCGTCCCGTACCGGTCCGGTATCGATGGTGTCGATATTGAAAATCTCCAAAATATGGTACCAGTACCGGTCCCATTTCTTATTCGGTACCACTTCCTGGTACCATTTTCCAGCACCGCAGTCCCAAATCCGACGAACCAACAAAAGTAGGTATCGGTCCCGGTTCTATTTTCCATTCGGTATCACTTTCCGGTACCGGGATCAGGATGGTACTGAGACCGGACCGGGACTTCAGAAATTATGTCCATCTCTAATTGGGAGGATATATATTTATGTTTAAAAAAATGTTATAAATTAAAGTTTTTTCATGGCTTACATTTATATTCTGGCGTTCGCATATACGCATACATTAGGGAACTGCCATTTTTACCTACCAATTCCCATGAAATAGCGATCAAAGTTATTCTTACATGATATTTACATACACTCTACTAGGGGTGTTTAAAACTGTAAAGCAGATCAAATAACTGTAAACTGTACCCATTTTTTAGTTTCACAGTTCGATTATGGTTCACAATTATGATGACAGCCAGTCATCCAAAATTTCAATAAACCGATATATATATATACACACACACACACACACACACGTGTATTAACGATGTACCCCTCTGGACACAAGGAGGGTAACACGCCCAGTGGCGGATCTAAAAAACGGAGGGGGGGGGGGGGGGGGGGGGGGGGGGGGGGGGGGGGGGGGGGGGGGGGGGGGGGGGGGGGGGGGGG
>JAOEHQ010039746.1:0-12422 GCA_025447715.1 Asclepias incarnata | reverse complement strand
CCACCTCCCCTCCCCCTGGCCCTACTCCACCAAGTAGATTAGAACATGTTTTCTAATATGGAAAATGGAAGAAAAAAAAATCTAGTTTTGAACGCGTTTTCAAAATTTTCATTTGTTTTTTCTAGAGATGGAAAACCCCTTCCATTTTCTAGAGAATTAGAAATAAAAAACTAAAAAATATTTTTAAAACTAAACGCGCCATTAGTTTTTAGAGGAGTGGCCCTTCAGTATTATGGAGATAATATTAAAACAAGAGTAACAAAAATTGCATTTGTGTTCTCAAATTATTTAGTAATTTCATTTCAAAAATTGAAACCTAAAAATCTAAAATATTGGATGAGGATCATCTCAAGTTAAAAACCAACTTAAATATTTTAAAGTTGTGTTAAGGCCATCTCAAACCCTTCGCACTGAACTCAATTTTAAAACTATAATGCTGTTTTCACCTTTGACCGTTGGAGACGCTAATTAAGTAGACTAAATCTTTGTGGTGTATTTGGTAGTTGAGTGGGGCCTTTTACTTCGATGGAAATTTTCGTCACTTTTGCATGAAATATATTATTGTTATTTTAAAGTATGGTATAGTATTAGAAAACTAGTATTAAAAAAAGTCACAAATAGTAATTTTTTAAGCAATGATTGAAAGAAGGAATTGAAAAAATAAATTAGAGTGAGTTAAAACCGTCATTTTAAAAACAAATGGACCTGAAATTGAAGTGGAAACCTAAGTAGGATCTCCATTACTAAATTTTGAGCATTCAATGAAAAAGTCAAATGAAGTGTGTGTGATTACTGATTACTAAGCACACCCCTTAACACACACTTTAACACAAAGTTGCATTTTGGTAGTGTTTTCATCAGCTACATCCACTTATGCTTTCTTCTCTTATAAATATCCTCATTGACGCCAATGTGTTCCTTGCCATTGCATTTCTTTGTTAAGTAAAACACACACAAAGAAATGCAGAAACAATTAAGTTTTTCAACGGAAAAAGGAGACTCCAATGATCTATACGATGACGATGGAAGAATAAAAAGAACGGGTAACAATGCATGATTATATTGTTTTTCAACGGTCAAGCGTTAAAAAACATGCAGTAGACATGCATAAATAAATTAAGTTTTTATTTATTTTCCATGTTTCATGAATAAAGGCAAACTTTTTTAAGAATAACCAAGTGTATTTACGTACGCCTAATAAAGTTCACGAATAATGTAGAATTAACTTTTAAAATAATTAAATTATTGTGGTTTTGAAGGGACCTTAATGAGTGCAAGTGCACATATCATAACAGCAGTTATAGGGTCCGGAGTGTTGTCACTAGCATGGTGTTTTGGACAATTGGGTTGGATTGCTGGAACCGCTTCCCTTATGATATTTGCGGTCATTACTTGGTTCACTTGCCTCTTGCTTTCAGACTGCTACAGGTCTCCTGATCCTGTAACCGGTACACGAAACTACAATTATATGCAAGCCGTCAAAGCTAATCTTGGTAATATATCCGTTTTATAATTTATGCATTTACGTACTGCATGTTATGGTTTCAAAAATGGTTCTTATTTGTTTTCTAGAAAAATTATTGGACTTTATAGAAAAATTATGCTTAATGCAAACTTGATAATAGTCTTGACCTCAAACTTGAAATGTTTTATAAGAGAGAATGTAACTTCATTTAGAGTACTTAAATGAACCACTACGGACTCTTAGAAATATAGAGTTGATCATTTTGGTGCAATTATTGGTGCAGCACTAAAAACTTTGAGCATTTTACACCAAATTTGGTGCAACACCAAACATATATTACACTAAATTAAATTTCAATACCTTTTATTTTAATTATTTTACACAATACTTTTGATTATCTTTTATACCTTAGTCCTTAGATATTGATAAGACTTTTAATTTTAATACCTAAGTATTAAAAATTAAAAATTAAATTTATTTTATGTGAAACGTAAGATATATTTGATGCATACATGATACATTAGAGATGTCAGAACTAAGCATGACTTTGAAGCTAATTAAGCATGACATATTCAATATTTTTTTTTTCATGAGGGAATAGTGTTAATTAAGTTTAATACTAACAGCTTTAGTAAGCACTTGCATATACACTATTCTATTGTTTTTTTTCTCTGTTTTTATTTTATTTAACATTATTTCTATTAAAACACATGGGTCTATAAAATTAAAAAAGTATACAGTTAATGAAAATAGGAACTAAAATTCTAGTTTGCTGTATTATTTATTCATGAGATATGACATGTGTCTAGTTCTCTCTAGTGTATTAAGAAGCCCCCCATGTAAAATTAAAAAACACCCTGGTCCTAAAGTTAACTTTGGCTCATTCTGTTTGTGACATCTTCACTTTTCTAAAGTAAGCTCCATAAAAGTTGTTCAAAAGTGGCAACTTTTTAAACAACAAATTTTTATATATGTCCAAAGGACATACTTTATATGACTACCACATCCAATGCTTTAAATCCCAGTTATTGAATGTATTCGGGTATATATGGCAACGATATAAACTACCACATCCAATGTCACGTTGTCAGTTTGAAAGTTTTTGATTGGTCGAGTACATCCAATAACCGGGATTCGAAAGTTCATTACATAAAATAAACATCCGAGTAGTTCATTACACAGCATAAACATTCGGATATAGTTCATTTCGAAACTCTAAACCCCTATTGTATATGTTGCCCTTTTGATCATTTATGTCTTTAGATTAATGTCATGAACTTAAAAGATGTGTATAAACTTCTTTTAGTTATCCTTTTTTTTCCATTTCAAT
This sequence comes from Asclepias incarnata, assembly GCA_025447715.1. Classification (NCBI taxonomy): domain Eukaryota; kingdom Viridiplantae; phylum Streptophyta; class Magnoliopsida; order Gentianales; family Apocynaceae; genus Asclepias; species Asclepias incarnata. The sequence continues at coordinate 9,627 of JAOEHQ010039746.1, read as the reverse complement.
TCATACTTTCCCTAAAATAGTTGAAGGCTTCAAGGCGCAATTGTATTTTTTTATATCAATTATATGTTTCATTTCTTCTTTTGCCTGTAAATAATTTGTTTGTTCAACCTCTAGCTCGATTTTAACTACGTGATTCATGAATTATCTTATTACTGATTATAGAATCATTTTATATTTGAGTTAGACTTGATTCATATATTTCTCTGATGGAACTTTTGTTCCTTCTAAATTTGCTATACATTTGATCACAGGAGGACTTCAGTACAAATTCTGTGGAATAGCTCAGTATGGGATCCTTATTGGTGCTACCATTGGATATACCATCACAGCCGCCATATCAATGGCGTAAGCTCCATGACAATATACTTACATTCTGTTTGTGTATGAGTTTTTAACTATTCTGACTCTTCATTTTAATTTGGCTCATCAGGGCAATTAACCGTTCAAACTGTTTTCATAAGAGCGGCCACCACAACGGGTGTCACACATTGAACAACTCGTATTTGTTAATATTTGGTATTATAGAACTTGTTTTAAGCCAAATTCCAAACTTTCACAAGCTCTCACTCATCTCCATTGTCGCGACCATCATGTCGTTTACCTATGCTTCGATTGGCATTGCTCTCTCCATTGCCAAAATTGCAGGTCAGCATCTCTACAAAGTTTGCCTTTTCTTATCGAACTACCAAATTCAGAACAAATTTAATAAATTTATATATAAAGATCCAGCACTTAGAATCACCTAAACTTGGGACTTATACTAAATTTGTTTCTTTGTTGTGTGTTTTTTGGTCTTGTAAAGAAGGTGGACACCCGAAAACAAGCTTAACAGGAATACCAGTTGGGAAAGACATGCCAAGTGTTGAGAAAATGTGGAGCACTTTTTCCGCCATTGGAGATATTGCTTTTGCCTATTCTTTCTGTCCGGTCCTCCTTGAGATACAGGCATCTCCCTCTCATTTTATATTATAGACACACACTCATTTATGTATACATATACATATATACATATGTAGGGGCTGGTTATTGTAAAACAGGTATTAAAGTAAAATAAATAAGATATGATCTTGACCATTGGATCATGATAAAACTGATGCACGAAGATTCATAGAGCACAAGTATAAACACTGATGTATGGAGATTTTCTTGATGTACAACGATTTTCAACGATTGTTTTATTTGTTTTACTTTAATACTTGTTTTATTTGAACCAGAACCTACATATGTATGTATACATGTATAAAGTTTGCTAATAAAACGTTACAAATGCAGGACACACTAAGATCCAGTCCTCCGGAAAACAAAGTCATGAAAAGGGCATCTACTGTGGGGGTCTCGGCTTCTACCTTATTCTACATGATATGTGGGACACTTGGTTATGCAGCATTTGGTAACGATGCACCTGGAAATTACTTGACTGGGTTTGGATTTTATGAGCCATTTTGGCTTATTGACTTCGGTAACTTGTGCATTGTGATTCATCTTCTAGGAGCTTACCAGGTAAAGAGTTTCTAATCTAAGAAATTCGAGGTGGTAATTTCGACTTGTTTACTTAAGAACCGGTTGGTCCTGGTCGTACTTTAACTTTAGCAGCTAAATAGAAAACGGGTCAAACAAGACAAAAGTCAAAATTTTAGTTTTAATGTGTAAAACCTCTTAAATCGTCGTATTCGAAATATTTAGCTTTTTATTGAAATAATATATTTTTTTTATCATATTTTAAACACTTATTTCTGTTTTTTTTTAAAATGAGATAAAAAAAAATCCACACAAAAGTGTTCCAGATCAACTCATTTTGACCCCAACACATTTTAACCCTTTATCCAACCCGTCTGACTCGCCACCTCTATATGAAATTTATTCAAAGAGAACATCCTAAACCTCTTAAATTTACTTATGTAGGTGTACATCCAGCCATTCTTCGCATTCGTGGAAGGCTGGAGCAAAGAAAAATGGCCTCAAAACAAATTAATAACTAGAGAATACTCGCTCGGTAAATTAAAGCTGAACATCTTCAGGTTGACATGGAGGTCATCATATGTGGTTTTAGCAACACTGGTGTCCATGATCTTTCCGTTTTTCAATAGTTTTCTTGGGCTTATCGGTGCTACTACATTCTGGCCACTAACAGTTTATTTCCCAATAGAGATGTATATTTCACAAGCAAAGATTCAAAAGAATTCATTCACCTGGATTTGGATGAAAGTATTAAGCTTGGCATGTTTGATTGTATCACTTGTTGCTGCAGCTGGATCTATCCGAGGCCTCGTTGTGTCAGTTGAGTCCTTCAAGCTATTCCATTCTGTGTCATAGACTCCGAAACCTTTTTTTCTTCCTTCTGTATAAAGGATATCCCAGATGTGAAGTAATATGCATTTGTTGAATTCGCAAATTTGATGCTTTTCGGTAGACTAGCATACCAAGAATTGTTGTTATTAGGAAAACACCAAGTGTGTATATCAAATTCCTTTCAATAAATTATCTCGATTGATTATCCAACTAAAGAGGCTTGAACCATGATTAACTCATCTACATGCTAGTTAACATAATATCAAAGGTTAAACGGTTGAGGTTTTCCCAAATCAAGTTACCCGGGAAGGGCAAGTCTTTTGACTGAGATGTACACGGCCAAACCGGGGTATCCCATGGCCAATTTTGAACCCTTCCTTGGCACCCCCCTGTATTGTACCTAACAGGATTCGAACATAAGACTTCATGTAAATCTCAAGATGTTAACCACTAGGCCACCTTGGAGGTGGGTCCTTGGCCTCTCAGATGTTTTTGAGGAAACATATACAATCAGAAAAATGTACTTACAAGCATTAACGAAAGAAATCATATGACAAGGAGATTTATTTATCATATTTAGAGAAATTTTTGGAACAACGTAGTAGAATATAAGAATACTGAGAAAGCTAGTTACATCTATAATTTTCTATCTTCATTTCATGGAATGAAGTCGGTAACCAGTTACACAAACTTTTAGCACCAAACTCGGAATGTGAATGATGTAGCAAGCTGTCAAATGATGCAACTCTTCCATGCAGTATTTGAGACATTGGGCATAGGGTTCAAAATTTGCGCAGTGGTTGCTGACCATAACCGTTATTTTTAAAACTATATGAAAAGAAAAACGGAAAAGTACAACAAAATATATATGTATTTTCATACAAGTTTACAGGAACCTGAAGCACAAGAAGATTCTTACTGCACATCAGTTTAACATTGGTGAAGTTTGGGACAGCGGTTCATCTTCTAGAAGAGTATATGGATCGATGTACTGAGGTAGCTGTATTAGTTTTGTGGTACCATCATGGACAAATTTTGGTCCGAAGTACTGCAGAGGCGAAACAGAAGTCAAGGATGGTCACTAGTTATAGGACAAAACTGAAGCACAAAAAATTTCATACATATCAATAGAGTAACCATTTTGTGGGTTGAATGATCACTACACACTTTGTCACAAAAAATATCCCACCTTTGTTGACAGCCAATAAAATGACTAATCACCTAGTCTCCATGATATAACTAAAAGAATGATCTAATAATTGGAAAATTTCCGTTCCAAATTATGATAACACAAACGGTTGTTATGCACTAAATTCAAGTTTATGAGTGAAAGAATAGTTGGGAAGACTTGAAGAACCGTAAATAAGAAGAAAAAACATCATAATGGGTCAAAATGCTTACAAGGTACATAGCAGAGAAGAAAGCAACATTTACAAGGATCAGCGGCCAAAATGCCAGGAAGAATGTTCCTCCAAGCCTTAGCAAGATGTTAGCACGTGGAATCAAGCCCTGGCATACAAAAAGAAGATGATGTTGCTAAGTCTTGTAAATAACAAAAAGTGGAGTAATACAAGACCGACATAATGACTGAATTAAGTTACAAAGACATCAAATATAGAAATAAAAATAGAAGAATCAACCTCAAGGCCCTCGCTGTTCAAGGCCATGGATCGCTCCCTTTGATTGAGTAGGCTTTTCTCAAGATCATTTATTACAGTATTTCTATTTGAATTGTTTCCATCTTCTTCCTTATACATACCCTCCTCATTGGAAGTGGTCCAGTTTTCATCAAGCAATGAAGTGGGAGTCATACCTCGTCGCTTCAATTCTTTCATAAATAAAGACTCTGGGGGTTCTTCACCTTTAAATAACAAAAAAGAAAACATGCAAGTTTAGGTAATCAAATCTAAAACCATAAAACAAAGATCCTCATTCAACCTAAACCGTTAACTGCCACAGATTGTCAAAACCTTTAGAAGCATGAGTGATATACGTCATGTGCCTTATATAATTATATGCCAACGTATAAAACTCAATAGCTCCAACTCTATTATCATCAAACCAACTTCATGAACAGAGTGTTTCAAGCATGCAGAGTCTATCGATATATGATTTCACACAATGCATAAGTAAACTTTCAAACTCACAGCTTCCGTTTCATCAAATTAAATTCGGATTTCAGTTCTATATAGATATATAGCATCCACATTTTCTGAATACTAATTAAATAATGGACTTCCATCTATTGTTCATAACTACTTTTGTCTACATCAGTATGATTCCTTATTAGATAATCTTAAGACTCCCTACTAGGAGACACCAAATTTGTTCTGTTTACTGTAAAGCTATAATAAAACTCTGTATCTGATTATGCTTATCATCCTATACCGAGTATATTATAAAACATACTCGTGCTAATTAACCAAAACATGAACCTCTTACGTTACAATAATTGTACAAAAAATTACTAGCAAACAAAGAAAGAGGACTGACGTTATGATAAAGGGTCGAGTGCATCAAAATGTATCAAACTTGTCACTTTTCATTCTTGTATACATCCAACTTTCAAACAGTTAATTGTTTGTATCCGCTTTCACGTTTTGCTATTGTATGTACTTATTCCCTTGTAAACCACTAACGTGACCCCGCTTTTTGTGATGTGGCAGTTTCCCCAGTTGGCTTCCACATCAGCAAAAGATACTTGATGAAGAGGTAACCAAATACGTACGCTAAATTTTTTTGAAAGTTTGATACACTCGATAACAAAACGTAGCAAGTTGGATACATTTTGATAAAATGAACCCTATAATAAACATAACAACTTCTTGATTGGCTGACCATGTACAGCATATAAAATGCTTTAAGAGAAAGGCAATGTTTAGGACAATGTGACATTACATTGGTATTTTGTGAGAATTACTAACTCAGCACTATGACATGTTCAACAATGACCTAAATGAAACACAAACCCATATTTGAATGACCTGTTAGAATCGAAGCAACGACTCGTTTAGGACATAAAGAAAATTACGTTGGTATTTTATTTTACAATATTTGCCTTAATTTAAGTAATCGACTACCTCTTAATTCGGTTATATGCAGTTAATCTTGCAATAAGGTAAGGTAACTTATCATATCAACTAGAAACTAAATTTCTACAGCTTGAGCAGAACATAAACAATACACAAATAGTTATCAATGCAGGATTGCAGGAATAGAAAAGGTACCATTGCTTTGATTATTGTTACTATCACCATTTCGAATCGTACAAGTAACTCTAAACATTTTATTAGCTGAATTCAACTTAACCATAATTCTTATATCAGAGCAACCAAACAGTTCATTCCTACGAAAACATGTTTGTGATCCCGAAAACGGATATAAACCGGCTTTCAACATCTTAATGGAAGCCATTTGTTGATGTTCTTCAAGATTTTTGGCAAGAGTTTGTGATATTAATAGATTGTATGTTCCAGTTTTTTTGTTTGTTTTTTTGTTTTAGAAACAAGTAAAGTTGCAGTGAAGATGTGGAAGTTCGTTGCTTTGTTAGTTAATGTTGCTAATGTGGGCTAGACTTTTTGTGGTGGGAATGCAAGTGATTCGTGGCTACAACAACCACCCGTACAATGTTTTAGACTTTAGAGTTTAGAGCCAGGGGCTTCATGGTAACTTAGAGAGTTTTTTTTTTTTTTTAAAGGGTTACCTTGATGAGCATGCTTAAATATTAATAATTATTTTTATAAATTAACACCAGCACATTGTTCGCACAATACGGAAATTTTTCTATCGGTAGCATCTAATGACTTTTTATGATAATTTTTGCAAGTGGTTTAATAATTGAGAAGATAACGTAATTTGTTTCATTACTCTTTTTGAAAATAAAAAGAAATTTTCAATGAATTATAAAATAGTATCATTGAGTTACATTTTTAAGTATAACTTAACGTATAATTATTTGATAATATATTATGCGTATTTTAAATAATGAAAATGTTTATTTGTTTTTTGTAAGACATGTTTGGGATTTTCACAATTTTTTTGAAAGTTATAAGTAATAATATACTAAATGAGTTACTTATATTGGATTGTAATCAAATAAAAACTAGAAAAGGGTTGAAACCAGATAACAAATCTCAGCCACACATTTTTTGAAAGTCAAAATTCCTTTTTTATATATTACTTTATTTATTTATCAATTTAAATTATTATAACTTATATTTTATAATTTTTAATTATAAAAAACAATAATAATTTTTTTTAATTCATCGGAATATTATCTTCTATATTTTGTGCGGCAGGTCCTATCCCATCATTTTCTTACACAAGTGTTTGATTTGAAATTAACGTCGTCACGGCACTTCGCACGTTGTATATTGTCGCCGCCGTATCGCGCGGTCATCCATCTAATTTTAATAAATTTAGGAGGTGTTTGGATTAGGTTATCAAAATTGAGTTTGTTAAGCTTATTGTGTTTGCAAAGAGCCACATTTAAGGTGTGTTTACAAAAAATCATTTTTTGCACTTTAAAAAGTAATAAGCTAGTTTATCATCTCTCACTCATGACTTAATTTTAGACTACAATCTGACCATCACTTTTAAACTATTTGCTACCTGTTTTTCAGTTAACAATGAGTATCATCAGAAAATGAAGATTATAAGGCTAAAGGGTATGGGGCTAAAACAGATTGCAACTTGCTAAAACAGATGCCAAATAACTCAAAAAAGCAGAATATTGCAAGTTGCCAAAGTCAATGATTAAGCTTATATAGCTCCATAAGTAATCCATTATTAAAACAATAATAATGTCAAAGCCTTAAGCTAATCATTTTTGGAACACAAAATCTAATTGTTTATTTAGATACAGATGAATTAAACAATAAAACTACTTTCCATTTTATATAACCAGATACCAAAGAACATAGTTTTTTTCATCTTCCAAAAAAGGAAAACAAAAAGGAACTTCCAATACCATCTTCCACGCATTATGGGTCCCAATACTGTCTACGACGGTGTATGTGGGAGGTTGAGATGTAGACAGTCTTACCCCTACCTAAGATAGAGAGGCTGCTTCTGGTTCTACCTAAGATAGAAAAGGAACTCCGGCCTTGCAAGACTTGAAACAAGGTCATGTTAGAACGAAAGGACTTTTGGCCTAGCAGTATTCGAGCTGACTCACAATCAATAGTTTGTGGGTTCTACTCCGATGTCGAACATATATTTGTAAATATGTGTGGATAGTTCCTTTTATAAGAAACAATGCCATGAACTCATGATGGAGTTTAAATTACAGTTAATCAAAATAGTCAAAGCACCTGAGGTAGTTAATAACTAAATAAACTTCCATATATATGTGTACAAACAAGGATGAGCAAAAACTTAAATATCATCTAGTAAAGATGTATTAACATCAATTGGGATTGGAAAATGGTAACATTTCAAGATATAATCTTGACTTGGAGTGATTGGTAAATAGTTGGAGACGTGCGGGTTGGGATAACATCTGAAATTATTAGAACCGCGTCACCTTCTTTCAGCATTCCTTTTGCTTTAATAAGTTCAGTCGTTTTGGCAATATTAGTCTCCATGTCATCTGATAAGTCGGCCAGAATGGGAATGACTCCCCACTGCAAATTGAGAGCCATTTGTGTGCTTTTCTCGTTGGTGAATGCAAAAATAGGAGGGTTTGGCCGGTTGCGTGACAGCAGTGATGCCATCTGCCCATGCCTAGTGTACACAAAAACTGCATCCACGCCTAAGTTATTTGCTGCACATAAAGATATAGAAATCTTAGATATTTGACAATTGGTACATTCTTTTTTGTGTGGAAAAATTCCAATCGAAGTTACATTATAATTGATATCATCATTGCAAATAGTTGTTGGTACTTGAATACTTGACTGCGTATGGACGTTTCAACACATCTATTTCTTGATGGGTCTATTTGGGTTATGTTTTATCTCAAAGGGAGCAAATAAGAACTACCAAAGATGAAACAAGACCAAAGTCAACCCACGTCTTTTTAAATGTAGTTTTAAATCATTTTATGTAAATATTCAGATTCTTCTCATAAGAATAAAGTTTTGGTAATTATATTTAACGCATAAATAATCTTCTCAAAAGAATTCCATAAACCAAAAAAATTCGGCTTGTGGGTCAGCCTGCTTATCCCATTTCAACCCAATTCCATTTTTACCCATTAAACAAGTAACACAACCCACCCATTTTGACACTGTGGAAAAACAGAATTACCCATTTGGCTAGCACAGTTGCAGATATGCTCAGCAACCTGATCAGGCAATGAAACTCCAATTTCATGTTGAGGAAGAGATGGCTGTTGATTCTCCTCGCGGCTCCAGAGCTCCATTCGGCTACTAGCCATTCTTAACACACACAGAGCCTTCTCTCCAAAAGATCCAATTGCCGACTCACCAGATAGCATCAGGGCATCAGCATATTGTCTAACCGCTTCAGAAACATCTGCAACCTTTTTCAAATGCAAACAAAATGTCATTATTCAAATATGATTCTAGAATCCCAAGACGGCTAATTAAATAAGCATTTACCTCAGCTCGTGTTGGAGTAGGATATTCAATCATGGACTCCAATAGCTGTGAAGCTATAATCACAGGCTTATTGAGCTGCCTACACAGATTGATAATATCCTCTTGCACAGTTGGAATCTGCTCGAGTGGAATTTCAACTCCAAGATCGCCTCTCGCCACCATTATTCCATCTGAAGCTTCCACGATCTCTTCAAGCTTGTGAAGTGATTCCAAAGTCTCAATCTTAGCCAAAACCGTAATAAATCTACACATAAAAGGCTCATATGTTATATACACTAAGAAACAATAACATAATGATAATATCATCATACTGCAAACTAGACCGGACATGAAGAACGCGGACATTGCCAATAGCAGGATTGGTTCTGATTTTGTGCACTTACATATTTTTAGTAGATAGGTAATTCTTTAAATGCTTGATAGCATCAGCATCGTTAACAAATGACATGGCAATGAAGTCTACACCTTGGGATATTCCAAATTCGATATCGGACCAATCCTGTTAATCATACACTATGAATATATTTAAGTCCTCAAAACATGCTATAACATATTTATGTACACAAAATAATACAACATTCCAATTTGACTCTAAATTTCAAACCTTCGTTGATAACGTTGGGAGCTCATGATGTTTGTCAACAAGTTTTCCGTCTCTCCAAAAGCTAATTTTAGCTCGAGGCAGAAGTAAACCAGAGTCAATACATTTGCAGCGTAAGTCATTCCCGACCCTTTCAATGACTTCAAATGTCGCCATTCCTCCATCTACCACTAG
>JAOEHQ010039735.1:0-12422 GCA_025447715.1 Asclepias incarnata | reverse complement strand
ACCAATTTTAACGCCTAAAAGATATAATTAGTTAATAAAAAACATTCGTATGTTTTAGTTTCTTTATCATATTTTTTATTTAACAATTGAATGTTATATTAATAACTTAATAAGCTAAAAGTGTAAAAAAAAAATAAACCAAAACCAAAAATCGACCTAAACCGAACCAGAAAACCGACAAACTAAGCCGAACCAAAACCTATTTTTGTCATTTTACTCATTTTATTAAAAGGCTCAACTATTCTGCCAAATATTTAAATATATATAAAAAACTTCAGCTTTCAGCTACAGTTACTAGCTACCAGCTATCAGCTACAAGTTACCAGCTTCCAGCTACTTGCTACCAATCAATTTTGCCAAACATACCCTACATATTTAAAAAAAAAAAAAAATTAATGTTTTTTCCAGTGGCTCCATTCATGTGACCTTTACCTTAAAAAAAAAAAAATTTCTTTCTAATTTAGTAATTTACCCAAAAAAACCTTATAACTAAACTATCGTTTACCCATGTTAATAATAAGGTAATGGTTTTTTTTATTTTAATGTATATGTATTTTAATTATTAATAACATGTATTATTTATAATTTAAATGTATTGTATATATTATTAATTAAAAAAATGTAAATTGAATAAAAGTCGAGTACAATTTAAAAGGTGATCGATGGATATATAGAGGGTAAAAGATGTGTGGTGTCTAAAAGATAACACAATCAAAAGGAACACAACTGTATTAGTATTTGGATATAGAAGTTTAAATGCATTAAGCTGTTGTATATAAAAAACATAACATTGATTTTGATTTTCTTTTCTTAAGTAATCATAATGAATGATAATAACGAGTACGTGCAAGCACATCCCCTAAGCCATCAACGACTCACGGATGATTTTAAGGCCGGCTAAACATATGGAGTACGTAGCAGGATTGATCTAGGGTGCGCGAAATTATACAGACGAAGATGCATATGTTAAGCTAGTCTCGAAAGTTAGAAACAGCAACAATAATTATCAGGTTTTGGGTGGCCTGGTATATGGATGGAGTTCTACTGAAAAGATCAAGAACGCGTATACGAATTTATCAGAAAAACTCGATCCAGACAAAAACAAAGCACCCGGCTCCGAGGAGGCACTTAAAAAAGTGAACGAGGCATTCAAGTGTCTGAGTCAGTCATATAGGCCCTCAAGGATACTACATGCATTCATAGCTAATTGGGATTCCAGCCACTCGTCATTACTTGCCGGCGCGTTAATTAGGTATTTTGAGTGTTATCGTTGTAATACTTCTTTGTCTTTACATGAACTCAGCTGGCCTTACACCCGAACCATATGAAATAAAAGTGTCCAAATTAAGATTATAAGTTACCATGACAACAAAGGAATATGGAATCGTGTTTTATGTGACATCACAAGATGAGTTAATTTGAAGAGAAAAATCCAGCCGGAACTGCTGCACGCGTGCTTATTGAACGTAAAATCTTAATGGATTACCGAAGGTTGTTACAAGCTTATTGCTCTAACGAACCCGGCTGGTATTTACAATGCCCAGACTTTCCAACTCCTATATAACAAGCTTCCACTTCAAGAATTTTGACATAGACCCAAAACTTTCGGAGACGACATTTTTTCGTCCCCAAAAGTCACTAAACGACAAAAAAAAAGAAGTTACTTTTTGACTTTTTCGGTCAACAAACTTTTGGTGACGACAATGTCGTCGCCAAATGTCGGAATTAATTCCATTTCCATTTTTTTTAAATGCAAAGAAAATAATAAAATACTACTAAACTTTTGAAGACGACATTGTCGTCTCCGAAAGTTTTTCCGAAATTAATTGACTTTTTTTTTCATTCTCACTTGGTGTCGTCGCAAACGACATCCCGGAAAACAATAGGTGACCAAGATTAGCTAGGAGACGACGCATGTCGTCACAAAAGGTCGTCTCCAAATGTTTTTGGGGACGACATTTGTGGTCTCGAAAAGCCAGATTTCTTGTTGTGAATTCATAACTTGGGAGTATATGCACGAAAGTTGGTTAATTAGCTCGCTATTATTATATAGTATCGTTTCAGTTTTTTGTTTTGTGTTCATGGGTTCGGTTTTCGTGGTTATTCATCTATTCGGTTCGGTTTTTTATTATTATTTTTAAAACCGTAACCGAACCAAAACCTGATTCAAAGTAGAAAAACCAAACCAAAAACCAAATTAGAAATCGGTTCGTTTCGGTAATTTAAAACCAAAAAAACCAAATATAGAAAACACAAATGCATCAATTTTGTCTAACCTTATAATCTTAAGTTAGCTTAATCATGAACAAATAAACACTTATTAGTTTGAAGTTACAGAAATTACAAAACAAGAAAAGATATATATATATATAGCATGCAACAAACCTTATGGATCACTTTTGGTGGTTTATTGAAATCCCAAATAGGAAAAAGATAAAAAAAGAAATGTAGTTACAGAAACTACAAAACTATAAAACGAATTGCATGGTTCTGTTGGTCTTGCGAAACTATAAAAATGCTCATATAAGAATTGATAAACATGAGATACTATGTACATTACCTTGTTGGTTGAGACGGTGATGTGTCACACATAGTGGAAATACGAGGAACAATGATTAGGGTCTTGTATTTTTATTTGGATGTATAGCATATAAGGACTTGAGAAACATAAAGGCTTAGAAAACTATATAATAAAAATATACGTAATTAGGTTTTTTCGGTTTAACCAAATTTAATATCTTGTAACTATAACCGAACCAAAAACAGAATATATAATTTGGTTTTGGTTATAAACCGAACTGAAAACCGAATTTAAAAATGGTTTGGTTTTTTCGGCTTTTTAAACGGTTCGATTTACGGTTTAAACGGGTTAAAACCAAACCGTGAACACCCCTAGCTAGTTTCGTGTGATCAAAAACGTTTTAGCATATTCTATTTAGGACTTGTGGCCTAATTGTCCAGGGTACGTAGGAGCCCCCTTGCTATATAACTGTTTAGATTTCTTATGTTTGGGATTACTTAGCTATACTAAAAATGTACTAAATATAAAAAGGAAAGGAAAGGAACGCCCACTTTCGTCTTCCACGGGTTTTAGACGTCAATATCTCGACGGTGTATGAGAGAGGTTAAAATGTAGACAGTCATACCCCTACCAAGATAGAGAGGTTGCTTTCAATTAAGTTCTACCTAAATGGTAGAAAAAGACCTCTGGCCTTTGCATGGGGTGTGGAAAAAATGTACTAAATATATGACACCCATTTCCGCTATCACATACACGAAAACATACATTATATCTCTATACATCATCGATCTGTCAAACCAGATCCAAGATCGAAGCCATACGTAAACCTGCCGCTAATATGTATATATAAATCCCCTAGCTAAATTCATCTATAAAAAAAAATTAATGAAATTATATATATACTAAAAACAAACTTATATTTTACAACTACTTATGCATAAGGTACAACCCAAATAATACAATCTTGCATTTACAACTACCAATACATATGGTACAACTTCAAATTCACCTAACAAACCTTAACAGAAAGTTCCAGATAGCTCGATCCTTTCCTTTTCTAAGTCGGTTTGCTCCTTACTTGAAAATTACAAACCACCGATTACTACAATAGCATTTTCCACTAACCAACTACAACTTCCCCCATCATCCAAATCTACTGTGGCTTAAAGTATAACCATGTATACATGAAGTTGTAACAGACATACACTGTGTGTTAATCCATCCATCCGATACATCACGAGGTCAAATTAATGTTTGTTTGGTTTGTTACTTTTTACTTCTTTTATTGTGGTTCATAGTGAAGATTGAATATATGAGGATGAATGATGATGGAGTGTTGAAGATGGTTGGATGAACCACCTCATCAATTTTCGGTTTAAGCTTCTAATTTCATTGAGTATGATACACACACACCTAAAAATTTTCGGTTTCTTTGGCTTTCTGTTTTAATTCTTTAATTTACATTCGTTAGTGTTTCGATTAAATGATTGATGTAGGTTTTTAACTTGATTTGTAAGGTTTGAAAACTGAAATATGTGCACTGGTATGATTTTTCACTTGAAGATAGTTGTGGGCTAGCTCTACTCTTCTAGATTAGTGTATATTCATGAATGTTCTATACGTATGTATGGCTTAATTTATTGATTTATTAGTGTTTGGTTTTGTTGTTTTTTTAATATTATGACCGATGGTTAAAGTGATAATTATAATTTTTGTTGTAGTTGAAAATGGATTTGAAATTTTCAAGATGATGGATACGAAACTCCATTGCTTAAATCAGTATAGGTAACCTTCTTTTTCGATATAATTAAGCTAATTTTCGATATAGTTGTAAAGTTTTTTTATAGGATGGAAACTGGTAGATAATTACTTATTTGTGACCAAAAAGCCAATTGGACGTCTTACTGGAAAATGATTCATCATGGTTGTGTGATTTTGTTGGTGTTTTTTTAGCATCCGAAGAATAATGTGTCGTGTGTTATGTTAGGGTAAATTTTTAGCGTGGGTTAGGTTGGTTGTCCCGGACCATTATCGTCTAGATTTTGTTACGAATCATTAGTATTATAACTTTTTGAATATAATTTGGGTGGCTGCCATCTTATTCCTTTGTAGTCTTATTAACCCGAATCTACTCATTTATAAGTTTCTTTGTGAACAACACTCATTCAGAAGTAATATCAATTGAGTTTTCTATTCTAAATTGTAGGAAGTTACAATTACAATATTAGAGTAATTAATAGATAGTTATTATGTTTGCAGCAATGTAGGCGTGGGGAGATAAAAAGCGGTACTTCTGGAGACTGCTGGATACCGTGGTGCCATTTAGCAGGTTGTGTTGTAGTTAAATCCACATTCAACAATGTTGTGTTTTTCATTTGGCCATTGAATAAAATCCACTTTTCAGCCGGATAAGTTTATGTTTTTTGTTCATTGATGCAATTATGCAAATGCAATGGAGTTAGCATGGACATAGTAATTTCAAATTTACTTCCGTGTTGTTTAAAATGAAAGTTGTTACCATTTGTGTTTTTTTGTTGACATACGTAGGATACGATACGTCAAAGCCTTTAAGTAACCTATCTAAGCTCCCGAAGCCTTTAAGTAACCAATTTAAGCTCCCGGCGCAACGCGCGGGTAATGAGACTAGTATAATTCTATGTCAAAAAACTAAGATCATATTCTTACAAAGAAAATGCTCAATTCAGGCCCATTGTTCCCATCAGGGCTCAACATGTAAAGCGTCTCTGAATCTTTTGATCCCACTACACGGTCAAAGTGGGCCCTCATGTATGCTATCTCACCATCTGGGCCTTCCACGTCAGATTTTCCGGGCAACACTCCAGCACCCATCGACACGGGCCGCAGCAAGTCGATGATGTTCAAATCATCCTCCGTGGCATCACGCTTTACCCCTAGGCCGCCTTTTTTACCGTTAAAAAACATTGTCCACAACGGTTCTTCCAAAAGCTTAATCTTGTCCTTATCTAGTTGTTTTTCACATTCTAACGCGATTCGGACCATGCCTAAACTCATTTCTTTTTGTAAAACATTTGTCTCGAGTTCCAATTCTAGTATAACGATTGGTAACGCTTTAGGATTCTCTTGTATGGCAAGGCTTACACGGCCTTTTCTATATCCGTAGAGTGTCCCTGTAACACAATTTGTTCCCCGTTGGCCGTCTGGCAAACGGCCACCGGGCAATGGCATCTTGCATGTGGATTGTGTCATGATTGGGAATGATCGAAAAACGGACCTAACAACTCGGAAAACTTTGGTTTGCTTCCCTTTCTTGTAGGAAGATCGTAAAAGGCCATTACTTGGTGGCGGTGGGGGTGGTGGCGGACAATGTGGATTTGATGGTGGTGTCGGTGATGGTGATGGCATGGTGGTGACGTTAGGATTAAGGTGTTCCTTTTGTTTTGGATTAGGTTACTAAAAATGTGGCCAAATAATTTAACTTGGAGGTTTTATTTGTGGTCTGATATTTCTTGATTTGGGCGGCTTAAATTGTGTTGCTTATAACTTCCTTCCTGAAATATCATTTAATTATATGGTCACTCTAGGCATATTTGGGGTGACCACAGGTATTTAATTTCCACCTATGGTAGGCCTGTGTGAGTTTTCCCCTCCAGATCTCTGAGTGATAGGGGTTTCTAATCGAGGGGTATAAATTGGGGGCGAGGGGGCTCTCTAGCGCGGACCCGGTTAAGACGACGTATGCTAGACCCCCTGATATTCGCGAGTAATCCACACTTTCAAAAAAAAATTATATGGTCACTCTATTTTTGTATCCTTTAAAAATGATATGAAGATGAACATTTCCTTATGTGAATTGTATTTTTAACTCATTTCATCGTCTTTGTAAAAATACATCAGTAGGGGAGCCTTCGGCCTTAGAGTGAAGCACCCACGCGATATGTAGCGGACGAAGGGGAAGCGAAAATATCGGCATGGGTAACGCAAACATTGGTGAGAATCTAATTCCCGCAAACCTAAGGGTTCCTCCGTAAGGTTCGTCCACGAAGGGTGAGTCAGAGCCTAACATCAGGTCGAAAGGCATACATTGATGGACAACATGTGAATATTCCATACAACATAAAAGCAACATAGCATATACAAATTAGCAACAACAATAAACTCTAACATGTAAACTATTTTTAGAAGCATTAGTTCCAATAACTAACACAAAATTCGCTTTCCTCCATATCGTAGACCGGCATCCCAAGCCGATCAAGCCTACCTGACCCCGAATAAGCCTTCTTGGCAAAACTATCCCTTATTGTTGGAACTCGTGGCATAACCGACCCATACTTGTAGGGGAAATCTTTTTTTGTTGCATTTGTAGTTATCTCAAACTGCGACCTTAGTCTTGGAGCACTTAAAGACCTAACTTTAGCCCGTGATGACTCAGTGTTAGCCATGTAGTTTGGATGGTCTGAGTCCCCACTAATGCAGCTTCTCGGACCATCACTTTTAATAGGCATAGAAACTCCTCTCATTGAATCATCAAAAGAATTCACTTCACAAGATGCACAAGGACTTGAGCTTGTTGGTTGAAATGTTGACCCTCTTGAAGTGCTTATACTATGACTGTACCCGAAACTGACTTGATCTGGTTGATAGAGCTTTCTTCCTTTAGTCATTACATGGTATAGTTCCCCGGTATCTACTTCAACAATCTTATCAATTTCATGGTCAGTTGAGTCGCCGAAAATAGTTCTATCTTGATTAATTATACCCCGGGCATAAGATTTTGAGCCATTTCTCTGTATAATTTAAAGGTTGTGTTAAAGTATGACCAAATTTATAAGATTTCCTCATCTTATTTAGCGAAAAAATTATTTTATACATCTTATAAATTACCTTGATTATAGGTCGATGATCGTGTTTAGTACGTGGAAGATGTTCGAATTTCTCAGGAGTTGGAGGCCCCTACGAAAACAATACATGTTATTAACTATTAAGTTTAGTACTCGTATCACATTTTTTGCTAGATCTCGGTATGAATTCAAGTCATGACTTTATGAAAGGCAATATGAATTCGAGTCACAACCTTATAAAGTCGAACAACTCGATCGGCTAGTTATATGTTTTAAGCTTGTGGCTTTTGTAAATGAACTTTGATACGTACTATTCAAATTTATATGGAGGGAAAAATGTACAACATGAAAAGGCTTACATGATGATGATGGTAAAAGTGAGAGATGGGCTTGTTAATAGTGGTTGGATCAGAGAATTGGGACCGCAATGCTCGTGCACGTGCTTGGGCCCGAATCAAGGCTTGTAAACGCCGCATCATATCGGCAGTTTGTTTTCTTAGAATGTGACCTCTCACCACTGCTTGCAATCTCACCAAAGCTTTTAGTGCTCTCAATGCTCTCCTTGCCTATACAAATTAAATTCAAAAAATCATTCACTTACCATCTTTAATTACACTTTTATAATTGTACTTTAGTCCTATAATAATAAGTAATCAAACATCATAGTCATAACTAGAGACTTCTTACTATAGTTCCATACAATAATTATAGGCTTATAGCAATACCAAGAACACTAATGGGCCGTTTGGTTCACATAATGTATGAGAATTTGATGAAATAGAATTTCCTATATTAACCTAACATGACAAGGAAGAAAATTCAAATTAAACGGCCCCTTGATATTGTTTGGTTAATTACTTTGGGATTGAAATTTGGGTATCAAACCCATCACT
The DNA here is from genome assembly GCA_025447715.1 of Asclepias incarnata. NCBI lineage: Eukaryota > Viridiplantae > Streptophyta > Magnoliopsida > Gentianales > Apocynaceae > Asclepias > Asclepias incarnata. Next base: position 4,188 of record JAOEHQ010039735.1, on the reverse strand, counting down.
TTAGACAAATTCTAGACCCTCTACGAATGATGAGTTTGCCCAAACTACATATCTTTCATTGGTACGCTACATATCATGTAAAGTAGTAGCGTGTTTCTTACATTTTTAACAGTTAAAATGTCAAGCACTATATATATATATATATATATATATGTTGCTATTAAGTTGTTAAAAATAGCTATACAAATGTCATATCAATACAAGTACGTTATAGAATTTCTTCTTTTAAAGGACAATAATTTTTGTGCATTTAATTGTGGGAGAAAATGAAAATGACCATACAAAGTCGAAGTTGGCCAACAGGAGGGGGGGTGTCAATTTTAGTAAAACTATATATGACAATGTACCTACCACTTTAATAAAACCATAAGCATTAACTTAATGGGACATATCTTTATCATATATGTCTTTCAATAAGTCAATACATCATATTTCCATGTCTATCAAAATGAATTGAAATAAGCAATTTCAATGAACGCATTTAAAACTTGGTTTGTATTTTTAATTTTTGAAAAACTTTTGAGAATCTATACTACATTATAAATCAAATTGATGGTGTTTTAATTTTCAAAAATTTTAAACATTTCCTTATTTATCATATCATTTACTATCATTTAATATTTATATTATTTATATATTAATTAACTATATATTATTTTTATATTACTATAAATAATCAATTTTAAATATTATAGCAATAATAACAAACACATTTTTTATATACCGTGTGTTATGCAATCTAGAACCGGCCGACTGCCGGCTACCATCACCTTTTAATGCATGTACTGAATGAAATTTATGAATTTCATAAAAAAAAAAAAAATTTAATCATTCAAGACCGCGCATCGCGCGGGTACATTTCTAGTATAATAAGAAAAGTAGCTGCAAATTAAACCAAACATATCAAACAATATATACAAAATCAAAATTTAAATCACAAAAATAAAGCGTGGACATGTCAACTCCAAAAATTATCAATGATTAAATTAATTAACATACCATGTGACTTTGTATCCAACCGATTACTCTATATAGTCAAATTAAAATAACGACTTAAAATATTTAGAATGATTTTATTTATGCGTTATAATATTTAAGATATATATATATCATCTAATTTTTAAAAAATTTCACTTTTAATTAGATACTATATTTATAACTTATATAAAAACTGTTTTATTCACATTATATTCGGTCTTATTTATATAGATTGCATCTAATATGTTGTGAATATTTTTTAAATAAAAAAGTGCATTTTTTAGTAAATTAACTTTAAGTTAAAAATTTGTAATTTCGAAATTGGGAATAGATTATTATAAATAATTTAATAGTGTCATAATTCATACTACATAGACACATGCATGATAGTACATACCAGATAAGCTCGAAAACATGACTGGATTTTAATAGCAGCCAATTTGTCACGACCACTATACCCGATTGTTCTACTACTACTAGTCACCCGCACAACTTCTTTTGCCGCATGAGCTGCGGCTACAGCTGCATCAACTGTCATAGCTGTAGCCGCAGCAAGCGCAATGGCATGCTTATTAGGATCCTCAGTCTCATTGAGGCCACACTCATGATGATGGAACGACGTTCCATCGAGAGAATTTGATGTCTCACGAATGTGTGGCAGACTAGAATTCCCTCTTCGTGATTTTACAAAGCTCCATCTTCGTTTTAGTTGCTTATTATGTTCGCCACGAGACGTTGGTGGATCGTTGGTCTTGAATCCAAGAAGTGATAAAAAGAACCTTGAAGTCTTTCCCATTTTGTTAACTTGGATTCGGCTTAATTAGTATAGGGAATGCATTTTAGTTCGTTCGAGAAAACATATAGTGTGTGAGTGTGTGTGTGTGATATATATATATATATATATATATATATATATAAAGAGAGAGATATATAGTGAAGGATTTCTATGGTGTGGGGAGAAACTAGAAGGTAAGGTTGATAGTATACGTGTAGATATTTATAAATGAATAGAAATAGAAATTGTTTGGCTACTTTTTGTATTTTAACTTTATTTAATTTGGCCGTTTGCATTTGGTTTTATACTATGTTAATTGACTTGTAAAGCTAAAATGATATCCAAATCAAATGTTTATAATTGAGGTTTATATTAGACACCGACAACATTAGTATATGTTTGCGTACGTGTAAGTATTTCTCTACCACAATATTTAATCCATATACTATATCTATGTTAAGAATGACTGTTTGTCAAAAAAAAAATTACAAAAAGCTTTTGTTTCTATGTAAACTTTTTTTAAAAACTCCTAAAATCTTAAAAAACTTTTATAAAAAGATGAAAAAGAGCGTTATTTTGGTTCCAAAACTTGGCATAACCTTCTTAAAATCTTCTCTCTTTTATTTTATTTTTTATAAAAAGCGTTATTTCTATGTAAACTTTTTTTAAAAACTCCTAAAATCTTCTCTTTTTTTTTCCCCAGAAAACCTTCTTAAGAAATAGAAAACATGATCAAATTTGTATTTTCCAAAATAATTTTCTGGGAAAATTATTAAAAAAAACCATTTTCTAATTTATAGTTACATTTTGGAAAACTCATATTAATACTTTTTAGAAAATTTCTATTTCATAAATGGGAATCAAGGGTTTTCATAGATGAAAAACTATTTTGGAAAACTCATATTAATACTTTTCAGAAATTTTTTTTGTAATTAAATGCAATCTCGGTTTACCAACTTATAACTATTCTTAAAAAAACTCATTTTTGTAGTTCATTTAAATATTTTACACCCAAAAAATAGAAGACTCCTTGTGTTTTTCAAAACATTCAACTAAACGCATTTTTAAAATTTGTAAAGATTTTCAAAAGATAAAAAAATCCTTTATTTTTAAAAAACATTAAAATGATAAATTGTAGAAAGTTTTTTGTAACTAAAAACAACTTAAATATTAGTTTGTAATAGCATAATGCACATACAATGCGGCAGAAATAAAAATATTTTCTATTGTTGGCATCCAAAGAATTTTATTATGGTTTAGATAGGTGGTTTAATAGTTCAGAAGATAACGTAATTTGTTACATTATTTTTTTGAAAATAAAAAGTCTCAATGAATTATAAAATAGTATTATTAAGTTACATTTATAAATATATAACTTAACTTATAATAATTTGATGATACTTTATATATTTTTTAAATTATGAAAAAATTCATTTGTTTTTTGCAAGCTTGATTAATATTTTCATAATTAAATTTTAAAAAATATAAATTATATCATACTAATTGAGTTAATTACAAAAATAAAAAGTCTGACTAAATAAGATATGTATTAATTAAGATATAAGTTGTATGATTATTTTGGATATTTTGGGTATTTTGTATCTTTAAAATTCAAATAATTTAACAAAACATGAAATTTTATAAGGAATAGAGGGGTATCCGCGCAATGCTGCGGCGGCGATGGCGGTGTTGTGGTGGCGGCGGCGGCGGCGAGTAGTGTAAATAATTGATGTAAAAATGGTAGTGTATGTATTTTAGGAGTTAAGAGGTAAATAATGTAAATAAATAAGAGGGCGTATTGATCATTTCGCATATCCCGAAAATATAACTTTTCAACATGGGGGTCTATAATTTTTATATAGTAGTATAGATTGTGGATTAATTGGAATGAAGGGTGTGATCAGCAAGGGACAAACGGCAAGGGACATCGGCTTACATTAGCTCGACGGTTCCTCAAATCGGCAACTATCGGTTAGTGGCAAAAATAGGCCACATCGGCCTAGTGGTGCCGATGTTACTAGAAGTTGGGAGCATGTTTGCCTTGCTCTCTCTCATCTGTCTCTCTCTCTCTTATCTCTCTCTCTCTCTTCATTGGCATGCCGATTTCACCAACCCTTGGATTTCGCAAGTTTAGGTATGTTTTTGTAAGCTATGATTTTGGACACGTGACAAAATTTCATTGGATTTCACCATGCCAAAATGCCAAAAATTTTACATGGTAATAACTAGGGGTGTAAACGAGTCGAGCCGACACAGTGTCGGGCTCGAGCTCGACTCGACTCAAAAACTCGAAGCTCGATCGAGTTTTTATTTATAGGCTCGAGCTCGAGCTCGATCGAGTAAACGATACTATCGAGGTTGCTCGACTCGACTCGATAAGTTATTAGGGTTATAGGGTTTCTATTTATATAGTATAATATATTAATTATAATATA
>JAOEHQ010039724.1:0-12422 GCA_025447715.1 Asclepias incarnata | reverse complement strand
CCCCCCCCCCCCCCCCCCCCCCCCCCCCCCCCCCCCACCCGGATAGTATATTGGGTCAGTCCCTAATCTGAAGAAGCCGACACCAGATATTACTCACCTTTGTCACTTTGAACGGATATTTGGTGCACTATTTGGACATTTGAACAAAATTAAAAAGAGTTTATGATGAGTGTTCATTAATTATTTGGGATATATATTTAAAACCACCCATAAATTTATCTTTAGGTTAATAGTTAAACAAGTCTAAATTTTTTCTGGTAGACCATGTTATTAGACTCTACATTTGGTGAGTCACTAACTAATGTGATTTATGTGAAGTGTTTCCTTCGTATAAACAACTAGGTAAATCTCTTTTTATAAAGATGGGTGTGATATATCGACCTAATCTTCAAAGCTAAAGATTAATGCATAACTTGGGGAAAAAACCAAACACTTTAAAGAGTACATAAAGATATCATTTCCTTTGTGATTTTTTTTTTTTTATAGCTTTTTACATAAATACATTCTAGAATGTTGAATTTTTTTTATTTTTTATTTTAGCACGAATAATTGAGACAAAGTCTCTAACATAGCAAGGTGAACTTGCATTTTGACCATTTTGCACAAGATTATCAAATCGTAGTTATATGATGATATTGATTTTCGTCCATCAAATTAGTTTGTTTAATTTATAGGAAAAAGAAGCATAGATAGATAGTATCAAGGAATTCTTTTGTTTTGGCCAAATTAGAAAGAAGAAGAAAAGAAAATACATTTACCATCAAAAATGAGCCAAAAAAAAAATATATATGTTATGATAATTGTAAATATATAGAAGATGTAGATAGATAGTAATTAGAAGGGAATTGGAATTAGGAGAATATATATATTTGTACTCTTGGGAATGTCCAAGTTTGATTTGATTTGCTGTAATAGTTTTGATGATCTAATAAAATGATAGGCGTAGGCCTGGTTTGAGAGGAAAAAAAAAGCCAAAAATGAATAGTCTAGTGATAAGTGTTTTGATTTGATGTGTACAATGTAGAATAAACTATACAGGTCTTAGTTTTTAATCTTGCTAGCACACATGTAAATGTAAATATTTTATAGATGACGACCAAAGAAACACTTAAATGATAATAATTGTAAAATAACTAAGGAAAGAATTAATTAGTATTGTTTAAAAATAAAAAAAAAAAACCTTGTTAAATAAAAAGTGATATAATTGTATTTTTATCATAAATTTCAAGTAATGCGCTTTTGTCACGGGAGTATTAGGCAAGGACTGTAGTTAGCTTTTTTAAAAATATCTATACTATTATATAAAACATTAACCTTTTTTTTTTTCTTCTTAAATTACAACTTTGAACTACCCAAAATACTTTTTTCATTTATTTTTTATTTCAAAATCTCCACTTGATATACCTATAATACCCTTAATGAAATTTATTTACAACATTAACCCCTTAACTTCTAAAATAACTACACTACCATCTTTTTACATCAATAACCTTTACATCAATAGCCTACACTACTTGCCACCGCCACCACCACCACCACCAGTCGCCACCGCCGCTACCGCCGCCACCACCACACCGCCGCCGCCGCCACCACTACCATCACCGCCGAATCGCGCGGACATTCGTCTAGTATATATATATTGTTATTTGAAACTATCGTGACATTCCCGAAACGTAAAAGGCTAAAACGGTTTAACAACTTATGATGACTCAGTCAAAAATATAAATTAAATTAAATATATATAAATAAACTAGTCTTAATACCAGTACGATGTACGGATTGACTATATATATGTTACGATTGATTTTTTTTTTTTTTTTAAATAACATTTAAACATGCGCCATTACATACATTTGGTTTCTCCAAAGATAGCCTAATAGCGAGATTCATGTATCATAAAAGTATTTGTGAAAATCTAATATTATTTATGATATTGGTAATGATATCACCTAATTTAAAGTCATGATTGTAAAAAATGGTTCGTATCCTTTTAAAATCTTCAATTACGTTTAGTTAAGTTAGTTAATTGATAAATATTTAGATAATAAGTAATATATTAAATTATAATTTAGAAACATAAGTATATTATTATTTATTTAATAATTTAACATGTCTTATTAATTAGAAATAATAAGTTTTATTAGTAGCAATATGTTGTAAAATATAAATTAAGTTATATATATAATAATAATAATAATAATAATAATAATATAAATAATAATATGTTACAAAATATAAATTATCACCAAAAATAGGATTGGTGATGGAAATTGATAATTATGGTAACAATGAATATAATAAAATTTTTAATATAAGAGTTTTAGTTATATTAGGAATGTATATTTAAATATTAATTAATTAATATTTTTAATTATTTATGTTATCTAAAACTTAAAATTATTGAATATTAAATTAAAGGGACACGTGTCGCTTGAATAAAACGTCACGTGTCGTTTAAAGAATGCGTCAATCCTGTTTTAGTATATTGGTAGATATAAAATAATAAAATAAAAGAAAGACCAAAACAGTTTATTTCTTCTGTCTATTTATGTATGAGCAATGAGTGTATGACACTATGACCCACCCTGTAAATCATCATCCGCATCAAAACTTAATATTAATTCCCCCCTAACATAATAATAAGTATAAGTATTATTATTATTTTGTGGGTGTAATGGAAAGAATTGCAGATTACGAAGAAGAAGAAGAAGAAAATATTGAGGGTGAAGAATCATCTTGTTTAAAATTGGGTTGCAATTTATTCTTGGATAATATTGGAGAGGTTTCAGTTAGCCTTTTTAATTTTAATAATCAACAACAACACAATAATAATAATAATAATAATAATAATAATAATAATAATAATAATAATAATGGCTTATTATCTTAGAAATTTGTTGATTCCTTTTCCAATATTAGTTTTTCCAGGTTACTTACTTTTTTTACATTTATTTATTTTTTTATATACTCTCATCCACGAACATAAAAACAAGTTAAGTTTCGTGTAATTAATGAAGCTTTTAGATTTTTTTTGAACGGCAAATGTTGGTTGTTAGTAATTAATGCCACTTTCCCATTATTATTGTTTACCTTTCTTAATGTTTACAATGCAATAAAGATTTTATTAGGATAATGTGACTATAGAACGGAGGAGGTTTTCTCTGTCTATGTTATCAATAGTGGCGCTATAGCGGTGCTATAGCGGTTAGCGGTCCTCAAGCAAAATAGCGGTCAAAATAGCGTCCCGCTATTATCGGCGCTATCTTACCGATATTGGTGCTATAGCGGTCCAAATAACGGTAAAATAGCGGTGCTATAGCGTTTTTTAAATTTTTTTTTTTTTTTTGGGCCCAAAGTTAAAGAAACACTAATTTTTGCAACTATTAACACTAATGTTTCAAACATTGACACTTTGAAGCTTGACTTTTGATATTTATATTAAGTATAAAGTATTAATTATTATATATATATAAATGTTGCATAATATTGAAATTACCGCTATACCACCGCTATATCCGATATCTCAAATATCGGTCCTCAACCGCTATAATTGCTATTTCAGTATTAACTACTTAGTTCTCTGTTTAGGTTATCTGTATAGGGCGAGTCTTTGACTCAGATGTGCGCGGCCTAACTGGGGTCTTCCCATGGCCTTTTCCGAACCCTTTTCTGCCCACCCCATGATTTACCTAAAGAAGTTCGAACCCGAGACCTCTTGTGACGACATGAGGTCGTCTGACCACTAGGGAAAACCTGTGACCTTACTTTTGTATTTACAATTGAAACAGTTAGAAGTAGTTTTCTGCATATAATATTTTGGTTTCTTGTTCTTTCTTTCAAATTCGGCAACCATAACATGTTTTGATGTTGTTTTTTATGTTAAAGGACAACGTAGATAGTTCAACTTGTTTGGGAATACAAATTGTATCCAAACATGATACATCAATCAAGATTTCTGATGTTTATGCAGTTGAGTTTATAGATTGGGGATTAGTGCATGAAACTTTTCTCACAAACCCCGGATGCCTATTGGGTCATGCGTATGAGGTTAGAAAATTCACGCCTTTTGTTATGTGTACGGTAGTTTCTGGATTATCATTTATATTTTTTTAGGAAAGTCATAAGTTTTTTTTCCTTCATATTTTGCTTGTAGATGTATCGCTTCACGGTGCATGGGGTTGAGAGGTCGAAATCTCAGCCTTCTATTTGGGCCCCATCGGTTTATACATTTGGTCATGTAGATAAGCAGACGTGTCAAATGTGGGTAAACAGTATGAAGTATGAACACTTATCTAAGCATGGAAACCGACCAACCTAAGAATCTTCTGGTATATTTGCTTAAAAAGATCCTTCTTTTGATTATATATGGGTGCATAATCTGCTTTAGATAGTTAGCTTCATACCTGCTGTATCATACTTTGAGAGATTTCTACTTTTGTTGCACATATTTTTGGTCACGTTACCTGTTATCTCTATATAAATCAAAATGTGCTAAAAGCTTGAACATTTCATTATCAGAAATTTGGTCATTTTACAACTTCAAACTGCCAAAGCACATCCAGACTCTGTTTTCTACAGTTTGCTGCATTCTTATTACAACTGATTGTCTATCTTTGATGATTCAGTATCACGTACCCGCATCAAAATTCATATGCAAATACCCCTCTATTTGTCCTCTTACTGTCTGAAATATGACATCTTGTTGTACATTTGGTCTAAAAAATTTGTTTGGCTGTTTGTTTTGTTTATCGTTACTAGGTTTATGTTAATCCAGGGAGTGGAAAAGGAAACGGCAGTCGAACATGGGAAAGTGTAGCTCCAATCTTTTCACAAGCCAAAGTGAAAACAAAGGTTCATCTCTTATTAGAATAATTGATTTCAGATCAAGTATTTCTGAACCAAAATGTAAATTATATTAGCTTTCAATAAATTGTTTTTACAGGTTATTGTTACCGAAAAGGCCGGGCATGCTTTTGAGGCTATGGCTTCAATGGCAAACCAAGAGCTTAGATCATATGATGGAATTGTAACTGTTGTAAGTATCGTATTCATAAGTTGGCATCCTTTGCACACACAAGAAACATCAAAAAAAAAAAAGAAAACTAGGCCATGCATGAATAGAACAAAAAAGTATATCATAAAATGCTGCAATAACAACCCCTTTTTCACTATTGTTTTACGGTATGCGCATATCCAGGTTTCCATGTAGGTCCACACATAGCAGCTTCTATCTATTTGTTTATATTGTTATGAAGCCACATAATGTTCACCTTTGATTAGTTATGCTCTTTGATTTGATGTGATTCAGGGTGGTGATGGTTTGTTTAATGAAATTCTTAACGGGATTCTCTTGTCAAGACATAGAGCTCCTTATCCACCTTCCCCTCCAGATGATGATGAAACTGTTGAAACGGAAAATGATGTATTGCTTCACGATCCTACTGTAACTGCTGTGGAGCCTTCAGTTTCTAATGAGGATGAGGCTCCTCTTCTCAAAAGGTCACGACTTGATGAATCACAAGCCTTAAATCTCAGTATGCACCTTTCTACATGCTCCTCCATCTTTTTAATTCAATTCATTGTTTGACAACTACCTCCATCTTGCTTTAAACAGATCAAGATTTTGAAATGTCTTTCCCAAATGATCAATTTCGATTTGAGCTTATTCCTTCTGGTTCCACTGATGCTATTGCAATGTGGTAATTTCTCTCATTCTTTTCCGCATATCTTTTATTTTCACATTGAGTTTTTATATGAATACCCTTTCACTTCGATTTTCCACAGTACAACTGGGGTCCGGGATCCTATGACATCTGCATTGCAAATTATCTTGGGTAAAAGGGTATGCCTTGATATAGCTCAAGTCGTGAGATGGGAAAAATCACACATATCAAAGAACAAGCCTCATGTACGATATGCAGCTTCGTTCGCTGGGTAGGCTCTTATTTGACTTTCTTTCTAGAAGATGGAAACCATCTCCTCTGTTTGTGAAGTTTTAAGTCTCTTTTGTGTTCGAAGAGAAAGGAAAGTGTAAACTCAATTTACTTATGAATGGGTTGATTTTGGTCATGATTTTATCCCAAACGGGTCAAATAGGACATATTAAAATATTTTAGCCGAAAGGAAAACAAGTTAATTGGGTTGAAAGTTATCCAAAGTGTATTTACAATTCTGATAGCTCTCTGAGTCATATTCTGTTTAGAAAGTTATGTAATCACATCTAACAGGTTTTCTATTTACAGAAATTGGACTATTATTTTCTCCCGTGGGTTACACCAATTAAGCCGACCCCTTTTTATCTGCACGATAATCAAACTCGTTTCAACCTGTCACCCAACCCGACCATTTTGCCACCTCTAGTTAAAAGAAAAGAGAAATGGGAAAGAAAATGTAGTAATTTTTTCTTTGTTTGTTCGATCATTCCAGTTATGGATTCTATGGAGATGTCATTACAGAGAGTGAAAAATATTGGTGGATGGGGCCAAAAAGATATGATTATGCAGGAACAAAAGTATTCCTTAGGCACAGGTTTTGAGTCATGTGGCTACATATTTGTAAATCTAATTCAATAGCTATGCTATTTAATTCGAGTTAGCTGTGTTCATTTCTATAAGGTCATACGAAGCGAAAGTAGCATTTATAAAAGCTGAATCAGACAAACCGAATGTGGGTGCCAATGCAAAAAGGATTAAGGCTAAGACTGACTTGTCGGACCAAATGTGATATTTGTAACACTACATCAATAGATAAATCCGACCCGCATCAAGAATCAACTTGGGTAAGAGTTAAAGGACGGTTTCTTAGCATTGGGGCTGCTGTAATCATTTAAAGTGTTTAAATCTTACCCATTTGATTTATTTATAAGAAAATTGACCCCTTTATCGAAATTGTGGCTGCTAAATTTGAATAACTATATTATTTTGATATGTGTAGGCATCTCACGCAGTTAGCAAGAAAGGGCGGAACCCCCCTGAATTTCGACTTCATTGAACACCATAAAGTATGAGTTCTTCTATTTACACTTTCTGATTAAAAACCATAAGTTACTTTTTCTGAAGACATTTTATATATTTCCATAGACAACGACTTTCACATTCACTTCTTCTGGAGAGGAATGTGTGTGGAATGTGGATGGTGAGATTTTTCAAGCAAAAAAACTTTCAGCACAAGTCTTTCGTGGCCTTATTGGTTTGTTCGCTTCTGGCCCCGAGACATAGGAATCGACAATTTTTTATCCCTGCTGTATATACCCCTTTTCTCTTTCAACTTCTGAGTTTCTCATGTATATGTTTGTAAATTGTTTATTAATGTAAATACAGGAACAAACATCATACCCTGTAGTAGACCCTTTTTTAATATTACTTTGTGGATTATATTCTTCATTTTTGTGGCAATCATTATAAAATGTTTATGTTCTTCTTGGATATTTTCATTTGTTACTGTGTAGGTTGACCCCAAGACTTAGTGAGAGTCTTCCACCTTCTTATACTCCACTAAGACAATGACTACCGTGAAGAAACTGCAACTTCTTTTGTGGGGTATCCTGTGATAATTCCAAAAGTCTTCATTGGAATCTCCATTTCTTAATTCTTATATTAATAGTTAATTTTAACTCTTTACTTTTTTGTGAGATATATAAATTCCATGCCCTTGATTTCATGATCACAAAAACCAACTACAATCGTCAACAATGTCTACCCCCATGCAGTAAGTTCTCTTCTCTTTCAAATTATATCATTATGTATTCAGATTTCAGGTTATGCATAAAATCATAACATCTAGATTAGTAAACTTTAGATGGCCACACGAACTGTTTGAGAATATATTATGATCATCATTCATCCATATAGGAATTTATATTTTTCTGTATATGTTACATGTAACATGTTAAAAGCAACCCAAATTGATTCATAACACCTTGTTTGTTGGCGTTTCTTAACATTCCTACTTTTTTGTATGTGGTATGTGCTAGAGGTATTAAATAATGTATCCTATAGTCACAAATATTTGTCATGTCTAACTCCCTTGAGATTGGCTCAATATAACCAGGTATTATAATTCCATACCGCCTGTTGCCAAGACTTATGCAAGCATCTGTTTGTTGACGTCTTTGGGCCGTCATCTTCAGCTTTACAACCCTGGCATCTTAGCTTTATATTATAAAGACGTGTTTAAGCAATTTCAGGTAAAGACCACTGATCTGTAGAGTGTCTATTTTGACTCTTTTAGTTATGATTTATGAATGAGCCAATTTGGGTTATATTAATTTCTAAGTGGTCAAATGCGTAAAGCCAAGAAAATTATTTCAAAAGGTAAGAGGACAAATGGTGTATTTATAATACATACGAATTGCTAAATGGATTATACAAAAAGTAGATAATTATTGTCATGTATATTTTCTATAATCATATAAAAAACTTAAGAAGAAAAGGCAAAAGGTCTTTCTGATCAACCTGACCTGCTCTGGCTGTTTCAACCCGTACCACAAAAGTAACTGCTATTCAATACGTCCTGTTTGCCATCTCTACTATTTTTGTATGCATATGTGCGAAACATCCTTCAAAGTTTCCAATTTTCCATGATGCAGATTTGGAGGCTTATAACGAGTTTCTTTTTCATCGGGTCTTTCTCGTTGACATTTGCATTTCGGTTATTCATCATGTAAGTCTTGCCTAATCTCATATCTTTTCCCCTGTTATCTAAGACTGATTATCAATAAGATAATATTGGGTATGCCAGATTAAAATATGGCGTTCAATTAGAAAGGGGCCCATTCGACAAGAGGACTGCAGATTATGTGTGGATGTTCTTCTTTGGAGCATTCTCATTACTGGTATACTAGCAAAGAACCCATGTGTTTAAAGCTTTGTTTTAATTGGTCTTTGGTATAATACTGATCTCGCTAGTGGTCCTTTTGATGCCTTTTTATAGGTTGTTGCTGCCATTCCTTTTTTATGGTTCCCATACATGGGAGTCTCGTTGGTTTTCATGATTGTTTATGTCTGGAGTCGTGAGCTCCCTAACACTCGTATTAACATTCAAGGTCTTGTAGAGTTGAAGGTATCTTAAATCTTATACTATTGAAGCTTCAATTAAGTATAGGACGGTACTTGGATTTTGCTTTTTGATTTGAAACTCATAATTAAGTATACGACTCTTAACCCCCTCCATCTTTTTAGCCACGGTTCATATCATATCTCCGACGACACATTTATTACAGTTGATTATTTAATCCAGTGATCATTTTTTGTTTAATGAGAGTGCAGGGGTTCTATTTGCCTTGGGCTATGCTTGCTATCGATTTGGTGCTTGGAAATCAATTGATGCCAAGTTTACTAGGAATTGGAGTTGGGCATTTATATTACTTCATGACAGTTCTTTACCCTCTTGCTGGTGGCAGCAACTTTTGCAAAACTCCTTTTTGGGTGTATCCTTGCAGATTTTTGTTTGCTTCTTTTTGCATCTAGTAACGAAATGACTAATCACAGCCTTGTGAGTCCATCAGACCCACAAGCAGTGGCGAATCTAGAAATATATAATAGGGTATGCAAAATTAAGTATAACTTTTATAAATCAAATAAATTTTGGGCAGTGGATTGGAATTTTAATTTTAGTGAAGGTATGAGTCGTATTTTGTTGGGCTCCCTTCTTTAGGATGTGCAACCAATTTTCACATAATATGCATAATTAGTAATAAATAATTTTTTAACACTAGTTTTTTTCTACAAAGGGTATGCAATTGCATATCCTCAAGGCCATATGGATACGCCACTTCCCACACGGTGTGTCAAGATTATTTTTTGTTGTCCTTGACTCTTGTTTTGTAGTCACAAACTTGTGGCATACTGGGGCAGGGGATACCAAATGAACAGTCCGATTCGAAGGGACCCGTCAACCGGAGTTGCTTTCCAAGGGAGAAGCCGTCGGGTTGGAGGAACCATGAGTTCTTCAACTAGGGAACAGAGGAATACTAGTGACGGGCAAACAAACACACCGATGCCACCAAATAGAGCCTTTAGTGGCAGGAGCCGTCGTCTGGATGGACAGTAGCTCGTGAGATTTTTAATATCGATTATGAACTATTTCAGAAACAAAATGCATATTTTTTTTTTGAACGTGAATGGTCACATTATTGAACTTGGATAAGTTACATATATGTACTTATTTCTGTATTTTCTCCTGTGCTTGTTGCATAAATTCTTGCATGAATATTCTGGTGCAACATACAAATATATGACAAGAGGATTAGCGAGCTTAACCATATGAACTAAAAGACCAGGTCTGATCAGATAATAGTTGATAAAAACGTTCCAGGCCAGTTCAGCACTTGAATAAGTGCATCTTACTTATCTGCACTCCCTGTCAGAGGTTTGGCGCCAAACCAGATAAAAACCATTCATGGATCACAGCCCATCTCGTATGCTGGTTGGTGGGTACATTATTGTCTATAACTGCCATCTGTTCGAATAATTAGAGGTGGAACAACTTGATCCATTTACTTCATAAGCGAGTCAATTTGGATCATATTATGTGTTTATGGGTGACATACAAATATGAAATAGATTGGTTCGGACTGCTCAAAAATCATCCGAAGTATATCGTTAATGATACTATAGTTTTTTAATCATATGCGTTAAAATTATATATAACATTTAGAATTTGGTCAAAAAGTTTTCTGGGCTAGCTTCACCTTACCCATTTTGACTGGTAAATTTTTTCCATGTTATGATCTTAAACTGTAACCTGTTTAGACTTTGACCCAACATGTCCGACCCACTCATAATGATAATTTCATATGAAAAATTGAAAATGAATGCAATAACATGATTCTGAGGCATAAACATGTACATTAATATTAACTTTGCAGACTAATGGTTCATGTAGACCCAAATAGCATCTAAACAGAAAAAAAATACATGTACAAAAAAAATCCTAAGATAAACCAGGTTGGATCCAAAATTCTTACTCAAATCACTGTGTTCTTAGTTTCCACTCCATGATTGCAGAAAAAAGTGTGTAATTTGGTGTTAAGCTCTTACTTGTCAATGGTAAATTTGTCATTGGGGAACTATCACTCTCCTCAAACCATTTCTCTATCGCCCTACGATCATAAGTGTAGCCATCGGCAGCAACACAAGGATCAATCATTACATACTGTATGAAAACAAACATCATCAATTTACACATTAGTTATTTATACAAATAAAAATTATAACAGACAAAAAAAGGCTACCAGAGCGAGTCCAAACCCAAGCCGTCTGGTTCCAACCAGTTTTACAGACTTTCCATTTTGACCCATTACCTGACATTTTGACACTTCTGAAACATACCTTGAGTATTGGGCATATGAAGTGATTAGGAGGGATTTTCCGAGTCATAGATGTGGTTCTTTGAGCTTCATCCGCGACTGCTTTCAGTTTCTCCAATACAGGAAGAACCGTATCTTTCAAATCCGGCCTATCTTTTCTTCGAAGTTCAGCACAACTCAAGCCCAACATAGCTAACTCTTTAGTTTCATCAATCGGCCATTCGCCTGCTTCTGGATCCAGCACCATGGCTAACTTATTATCCTCAACAGCGGTTTCCACCACATGGGTTAGTGCAATTGCTGGTCTTGCAGTCAGCAACTGCAAAATCACAATACCAAGAGCATAAACATCGGATTTTGGAGAAACTAATCCTGTTCGTTGATATTCTGGATCGATGTAACAAAGGGTTCCCGCTGGACTAGTGTCTTTGTAAATGGTGGATGTAGAAGAAGGTTCTGAATTAAGCATTGTTGAAACACCAACATCGCCAATCTTGCTCACCAGATTATGATCAAGCAATATATTTGCAGGTTTTAGGTCACGGTGAACAATTGATTTTGGTTTGGCATTATGAAGGAAAACTAGAGCTGATGCTACTTCCCATGCTATACGGAATCGAGCAAACCATGGGATTGGTGGCGTGTTGTTTTTGCGAAATAATCTCTCGTCCAAGCTCCCATATTCCATGTACTCATATACTAAGCAGCCATGATCTACACACGCACCAATCAGAATAAGCAAATGAGGATGCCGTATTCTGCTTAAAACTTCAAGCTGCAAAATCAAAATTTGAATTTGAAATTAAAGACTAGCACCAAAAAAAATAAAAATTAAAAAATCTGTAGGTTGCAGTACATACCTCTTGTTGAAATTGCTTGGTTCTATGAGCTTCCTGAGAGTGAAGAACTTTCGCAGCAGCAACTGTATGATGAAAGCTTGCTTTATATACACTTCCATTCCCACCTGTTCCTATCTTAAGATCTTCAGAAAACGAAGAACAAGCAGCCACGATCTCTTCCCACGTGAAATTCTGGTACTTCAATGATGTACCTGTTATGGCTTGCTGAAGCTTTTCCTTCTCTCTAGATTCTTGTAACGCCATCTCTTCTACAT
>JAOEHQ010039713.1:0-12422 GCA_025447715.1 Asclepias incarnata | reverse complement strand
GTGCAATCTTTAGCATAGTGTCCCATACCGGTACACCTGCTACAACTCATAGTACCGAGAGAGCATGGCCCAGTGTGCTTAGACCTACAACGAGCACACCAACTTCCTGCCTGCTTGTTATCATTCTGTTTCGAAGATCCACTAATAAACTTCTTTGGAGCATTACTCCCCGATGGTCCATTCTGCTTCTTCTTGAACCCTGTAGTAACATTGTCTTTCTTATCCTTCTTACTATCTTTCAGGTCATCCTCAAACGATTCCGCCATCTCCATAGCCTTCCTCAAAGTAGTTTGAGTACGTACCACTGTCTTGTACTCGGCTGGAAGACCTGTGGCATAACGGTTCACTTCATCTGTTTCCTCACGACATAGATGTTTGCAAAATCGTAGCTTCTCGATAAACAAAGGATTATACGCTTTAATAGAATCACTCCCTTTTCGGAGAGCAATGAATTCCTCCTCTAGCACCCGCTTGTCACGATCGGAACAATACTCTCTTTCAAACAAATCCACAAATGACTCCCACTTCATAGTTGCAACATATTGTACCCCAAGTGCCTGAATACGGGTATCCCACCAATCAAGTGCTACACCCCGTAATGTTTTCACAGCACAGATTACTTTCATTTCATCAGGACAACCTGATGCCTCAAAAGTCATTTCAATTCCCCGAATCCATCTTAAACTAGCTACAGGAGAAGCATCACCATTGAACTTAGGAGGTTCACATTTCTGAAAATGGTTATACTCGAAATTCCTACGCTTATTACCATCATCAGCTTTCCTTTTGTTGCGTCTGCTCTCATTACCAACATCACCACCCATTCTATCTTTCCTCTCATCATGTGCCTTACCCTCACGCTGACTAGAGGAATGGATAGTAGGAGTAACTCCTGTACCAGAACGAGTAGAGGAAGGTTCTACATATTTCTGGTTCCGACGAGGGTGACTCTCAACCGATACCTCTGGCGGATTCCGCAAAAGATTCCTCTCTGCTATGACTTCCTCCATTTGAGCCCTGGTCTTCGTGAGCTCATTAGTAACAGAGCGCAACAGTTCAGCCATTTCTGCCATAGTAGGACGAGTGTTACCAGGGCGATTCACATTAGCACCCGGGTCAACACCACTAGCTCCATTACCATCATTCCTACTCCTTGTTGTCACCATTATTCTATAAAGATCATACACATACGAATTTAGAGACGGATATAGCGAGAATTAAGATAGATAAGGCTAAATCATATTTCACACATATAAGTAGTAAATATACATAAGCCTTACTCCTACACTCCCACTCAACCCAAACCGTCCTAAACAACAAGCTTCTCAAGTCTAAGGCAAACTTACCTAAACTTAAAAGCAAAACAACATAAGTCTAAGTCCAAGACCAACACCTACGGTCAATGGTTCACTTAAACTACTACTCTGATACCAACTTGTAACACCCATATTTATAAAAATGTGTATTTCAATTTTTTATTTTTATTTTTTTAAACAAAGTTTCGTCAACAATATGCGGAAGTGATTTTTAATTTCACAAATTGATTCCTAACGGAATCAATAAAACATATTTAACATCTCAAAAGGTGTTACTACTTAGACCATTACAATAATATAAAGAAGACCACAAACAGCATAACAAATGCCAAACGACTATAAAATAGTCTTCATAAACAAAAGCATCGTGGGTAACTAAGGCCAGCATCCATAAGCTCCAAAATAGGCCACCCAACTCACGATCATGCCACAAAACGTTCCATCAAGGCCTAACCTGAGGGCACAACATAAATTCCACAAACCAAGTGTTAGCTTAAAAAGCTAACTAAGACAACAGGTTAAAACAACAATGTTATGCAAATTGAAACATTATAAAATCGTCTCATGCATATAATAAGGCACAGTCACTCAAATAGCATAAATAGGATAATCAAATCCTAAGATGTGCCTACAAATCACCCATTCTACATAATCCACATAACTTCATAAATCATTAAATCAACATAAGGTTATGCCATAAGAATCTGCTCAATAAGGTTGTGTGAGGCGGCTACATAGCCTTACAGGGAACCCCACACCCGACTTGATAGGTAAACCTTTCGGTGGTCTATCGTTGTCGTTATGGAAAGGCATAACCAATTCCATGAGTAATTCGTTACCACCAGGTGATCAATCTTACCACCCGAATTACTCTATCACCAATGATTGTGGTCACATGAAAGCGAGTGCACTGCTTCCATATGATCTCCATAACACAACAAGACTAAATAGCCATGATGTGGGTTAAGCTTAACACTTTCACTGAATGGATTTCATCCATTAACATAAATCACAAATAGGGCCCTTATCGTGCACGTGACATGGCAACATAAATCATGTCTAGTGTACTATGTTCTCGAATCAACATAATCACTCATATATCGCAAACACAAACTTCGTATAGCATAAACATAACAAGGTTCATAACTACTCGATAAACATCATAAATTGTGTCCCTCGTGCCAAAAGTAAGTTATCTTACCTCGTGAGATGTACAACAAGCAACAATAACACTACCGTGTTCAAGACGTGTTCCCGACAACCTTTGGATGATAATATAGATACTTAAACTTGATCACTACTCCATCAAATATGCAAGAACTAGAAATGGATGAAGAAATGATTTAGGTTTTTAGAGAGGAAAGTGAAGAAGATTATTTAGGGGAAAAATGATTTGATTTGGGGCTATTCTCTCTCTTTATCTCAGCCATAAAGGTTTCACCAAAGGCCAACTTTGATCCCTCCACTTACTAACTTCATCATTTAAAGTCCTAGTTCATTAACGAAAACTCATACACCATCGATACACTAACGGGAACACTAACACGGGTTTCCTACTAAATTAACACAAAATAATAAGTCATTTACTTATTATTACATTTAAACCACATAACACATAATCACAAATTTATGACAAATATTTACTCATTTAATGACTACTAACTGAGACTTGACTTTGACTAACGGTCAAAGTCAACAATATGAATAAAAAGTTCAGGATGTTATAGGCACCGGGTGCGCAAGAAATAATAGGGGTGCGAGATTATGTATGAGCACTGCTTCTTCAGGTTGAACCCAGCATTGCAAAGAACAAAGGTGAACACCGCGAGCGCTCTTGTGGGTTTTGCAGGAGAAAGGTCTTGGTCAGTAGGAGAAATCAAGTTGCGGGTCACCATAGGAGGACCGCCAAGACAGAGAACAGAGATTTTGACTTTTGTCATTGTAAAAGCCAATTCCCCATACAATGTGATACTAGGGAGGACCGCTATGAGAAAGATGGGCATAGTGCCATCCCCAATGCATGCAGCGACCCTATTCCCAACACCAAACGGAGTAGGTTGTGTAAGGTCTGAGCCAAGGTATGAGGTCCGTAGCGCGCAGGTAGAACCACCTAGAGAGAGGGCGGAGGCCAAAAAGGGTGCTCAGACGGGGGAAGTAGAGGAGAGACTATTTATCAATGACAAGTACCCAGACCAGCATGTCCTCATCGGATGACACCTCCCACCAGATTACAAGGCCCGATTGAAAAAACTCTTAGAAAAGAATAAAGATGTTTTTGCTTGGACCCCCGCGGACATGACTGGGGTGCTAAGACAGCTGACGATCAATGGAGAAGTTTTCGATACCCAGCATAAGCTTAATGTACGTCCCGATGTGGAGCCCATCAAACAAAAACGATGAGGTTTAGCTCAGGACAGGAGCCAGGCAGTAAGGGAGCAGGTCGCAGACCTCATGGATGCTGGAATCTTAAGAGAAGTAAAATATCAAAGCTGGGTAGCCAACCCAGTGATGGTCAAAAAACATGATGGAGGGTGGAGGATGTGCGTAGATTTCACTGATATTAACAAAGCATGTCCGAAGGATTGCTATCCGCTGCCTGAGATAGATTGGAAAATAGAGTCACTGGTGGGTTTCCGTTTGAAGTGTTTTCTTGATGCATATAAGGGCTATCACCAAATACAAATGCACCCAGACGACGAAGACAAAACGGCTTTCTATACAACAGATGGGATATACTGCTATAAAAAGATGCCTTTTGGGTTAAAGAATGCTGGAGCGTCATACCAAAGGCTAGTAGACAAAGTGTTTGGAAAACAAATTGGAAGGAACCTGGAGGCGTACGTAGACGACATGGTTATTAAAAGCAGCAACGAAGAAGATATGCTCAGGGACATTGAAGAAACTTTTGATACCCTGCGGTCGATACGCATGAGGCTGAACCCAAAAAAGTGTTCGTTTGGCGTAGAAGAGGGTCAATTCTTGGGCCACGCCATTACAAGAGCCGGAATCAAGGCAGGTCCAGAAAAGATCAGAGACATTAAAGACATGAAGCCACCGCGGTCATTAAAAGAAGTACAAAGTCTTAGTGGCAAATTAGCAGCCCTCCATCGTTTCCTCTCCAGACCCGCAGACAGGTCCTTTCCATTTTTCAGGACACTCAAGGGATGTCTAAGTAAAGATGATTTTCGATGGACAGATGAAGCAGAAAAATCTTTTTCCGAGCTAAAGGAATACATCAGTCCACTCCCAACGCTCACGACTCCGGACCCCAGAGAGACGTTGCAATTGTACCTCGCCACCTCAGAAGAAGCAATTAGTGCTGTGCTTGTGGCCGATAGAAGGGAGGGGCAGATGCCAATATATTATGTCAGTAGGGTCTTGCAGGGGCCGGAAACCAGATACCCATAGATTGAAAAGCTGGTACTAGCCTTAATACACGCGGCCAGAAGGCTTAGAAGGTATTTTCAAGCATATACCATCCATGTGCTAACAAATAGACCGATAAAACAAGTCTTGGGAAGACCGGAGGTTTCGGGAAGATTAGCCAAGTGGGCGATAGAACTCGGAGAGCACGAAATTGAGTATCGTCCTAAGAATGCGATCAAAGGCCAGGCTTTGGCCGATTTTTTAGCAGAGACGCCAGTTAAAGACCAAGGAAGCAAAAGGAAAGTTGCACCCAGCAATAAAAAGCAACTCACCACAGAAGGGGGCAGAACCGAACAAGGGAAAGAAGTCTGGAAACTTTTCACTGATGGAGCCTCCAGCCAGGATGGCTCCGGCGCCGGTCTGATCCTAACAAATCCTCTGGGTCAAGAATTCACCTACGCTCTCCGCTTCAACTTTAAGACCAGTAATAACGCAGCAGAATACGAGGCACTATTGGCGGGCCTGCGGATAGCCAAAGAAATGAAGGTTCAGCACATACAAGCATTCGTAGACTCTCAAGTCGTGGCTTTTCAGGTGGATGGTACCTATGAAGCTAAGGAGGTGACAATGAAAAAAATACTTAGAGAAGATTCAAGAAATACGGCGATACTTTGAATCCTTCAAAATACAAAATATCCGTCGAAACAGAAACAAGATAGCCGATGCCCTAAGCAAGCTGGCCTCTACGGCATTCACGCATCTCACAAAAAAGGTATTGGTGGAAACCTTAGAAAAAAGCTCGATAGAAGAAGACAACGCAGTGGCTCCAATAGAAGAGGAAGGGCCCACTTGGATGACCCCAATAATTGCTTATTTGACCAACGGAGAACTCCCAACAGACCCGGACCAAGCCCGCAAGATAAGAATGAAAGCCCCCCAATTTGTCCTCCGTGACGAGGGACTATACAGGAGGTCGTATTTGGGCCCGTTGTTAAGATGCATAGGCCCAAGGCAGGCGAAGGAAGTAATCCAAGAGATCCACAGAGGAGCCTGCGGCTTGCATTCAGGCCCAAGAACAGTAGTAGCCAAAGCAATGACCGTGGGCTACTACTGGCCATCCATGCACAAAGATGCCCTTGAAGAGATCAGAGTTTGGGATTCTTGTCAAATACATTCTTCGGTATCGAAGGCCCCCAAAAACAAGCTCATTTCGGTCACATCCGCGTGGCCTTTTATAAAGTGGGGAATAGACATAGTGGGCCCTTTCCCAACGGCTCCGGGCAATTTGAAATTCCTAGTTGTTGCAATCGATCGAGGCCAAACCTTTGGCTACGATATCCGGAAAGCACGTGGAACGCTTTGTGTGGGAGCAAATTGTGACGAGGTTCGGAATACCCAGAGTCATTGTTAGTGATAACGGAAAGCAGTTTAGTAAGGGCATATTCAGAAGTTTCTGCCAAAATTTAGAAATCCAACAGTCCTTCACCTCCGTGGCTCACCCACAGGCCAACGTTCAGGTGGAAGTAACCAACAGGGACATAGTGAAGGGAATCAAGATAAGGTTAGGGAGAAGTAAAGACAGCTGGGTTGATGAGTTACACCAAGTGTTATGGGCCCATAGAACCACACCTAAAGCTAGCAATGGCGAAACACCGTTCAGCTTAGTGTACGGTTCCGAGGAAATGATTCCGGCCGAAGCAAGTGTGCTGACAGCAAGAAGAGCTTTGACAGAAGAAGAAAATGGAAGTCAACTCAGAGCAAATCTAGATTTGCTAGAAGAAAGAAGAGAAGTAGCAACCATCATATAGGCAGCCTACAAGATGCAAATGCAAAAGTATTATGACAGGAGGGTCTGAAAGGAAACATTTCACCTCGGAGATCATGTGTTCAGAAATAACGAAGCAAGCAAAGCTTAGAGCCAAGGCAAGTTAGGCCCCCAATGGGAAGGACCATACATTGTCACTGAAGCCTCCGGGAATGGAGCATACAGGCTAGCTACGCCGCACGGAGAAGCCCTTCCTCGAGCTTGGAATGGAGCGCAGTTAAGAAGATGTTACATATGAAACTATTTTGTAAACACTAGGCTCCGGCCTATAGAAAGTTAATCAAATGTAACCTGTCTTATTGAAATTTAATCAAAGGCCATGGCCAGATGTTAGCAAATCACCAAGATACAAATGCAAACACTAACAAAACTGACAAAAAATATATATCATCAAACTTAGTACACAAAAGATGATCGAATCAATTTCTCATCACAAGCGCGTAGGATCGCAACCTTGCACCGTAGGACTTTGAAGGACCTACCGGATGTGAACGGGGACACGCTCCCTAGACATCCCTTAACCATTCCTCCACAACGCTCCGGCAACGGAGGTAGAATGGTTGTTATAAGCCCAAATAACAATTTGGCAAAAGATTGCACCTACGGGTAGATACCTCAAATGGGTAAGGCTGTAATAACTAAGTCATGACACTCTCGCTAAAAAAAAAGTAATATATGTATAAATACATAATGATAACATAAAAAGCAAGCACACAACACAGACGAAAAGTGGAATACTCCGGTCAACATAGCACACCATTCATATACACAAGAAAAGTAAAGATGTCTTAGCCAACAGAGGCCTTACAAAACAAAGAGTAATATTAGACTAGCATTTAAAAAAGGCTACGGCAAATAAAAACAAAGAGGCGTGGACGGTAGAGGCGCCAGCCGCTGAGGAAGATGGCCTGACAGGAGCAGCAGGTCTCTCGGGAAAGGGGGTCGGAGCCATCTGAAGCAACTCCTCCGCTGAAAGATCAGGGCTAGAGGCCAACTTAGCAATAAACTCATACTCCACTTCCTCAAAAGCTGAGCCCGCAGCCTTCAATTCTTCCGCAACCTCAGGGTTATAACCCGCCAGCTTGGTAACATCTAAACCCGGAGCTTCTCAATAGCCCTATGCCCGCCATAGTTGAGAGCATGCTTCTGGACTTTCGCCATCTCCTTCGCAAAGTCATAACTCTTGTGCAGCTTCTTCACTATGTCCGGAAGACCCGCAATCAATTTCTTCCTATCCTCAGAAACCCTCTCCACCTCCACCTCCAACGTCCGGACCTTTGTTTGATTCTCTTTGTCTCTATCTTTAAACTGGATGATTTCCAGCATCAACTCCTCCACCTTCTGAGCAGATTCTTCACACTTCCTTTTCAATTCCCCTTTCTCCAATTTCAAGTCATTAAACCGTTGTTGCAGCTTCTCTAACTTACCCTCGACTAGCTCTATTTTCCTCTTCTCCAGCATTGTCTCTGTCCGGAGCTCTTCAAATTTCGCTTCCACAATCTCTTTGTTCCCACTATCCTCATGTTTTTTGATCTGACGTCGCAACATGTTATTGTGACGATTTAACCTGTTTTTCTCAGCTGTCAAAAGTTCACACCTCCGCAAATACTCAGCCTACAACATAAATCAAAAGCATAACGTGAATAGGCATACCCTTATTAAGATATAACAACCAAAATGGCCGTAGCCACGAACCTGAATACTCATACTACGGATGGCGGACTCGTTGGCAAAATCTCGGAAAGAGCCGTGGGTCATCATAGCCAGGTCCTGCATGCGGGATGGCACCATCGAACCCCTTACAAAATCCATTCTCTCTTCCTCCGTAGCTAGTTTGCTTTTAAAAGGAATGGCAGGGAAGGTGACAGAAAAAGGGCCATCATTATCCGGAACATCTGGGATGCCAGCCGAAACCGGCCCTTCAGAATGAGAAGGTGTTGGAGCATAGTAGCCTCCGGTTACACTCTCTTCTCCATCCGGGTCAGGCAAATCACGAATGCCCGAAGGAGGGTCATGCGGAAGCCTTTTGAGAGCCCCCGGACTCTTACCTTTCCCCGGACCCAAACCCTCAGTGGCCGGATCCTCATCCCTAAGCCTTTAAGTTCCCCCCGCAGGCTCCTCAATACGAAGGCCTTTAGCACCTTTTGTCTTCTTCGATTGTTTAGACCCAGAAACACCAACATCATCACTCTTTCTTTTTGAGCCACCCTTCCTCTGACTAACTGTGCCACTAGCAGTGGTCTCCGTATCACCCTTCTTATTTTTCTTACCCCTAGAAGGACCAGCGTTTGCTTCCAATAGCTCTTGCTTACGGGCAGCACCCTGAACAGTATCCGATAAAACAACAACCTCTCGGTCATGACCAACAGTAACGACCTCCGGAACCGCTTCCCCAGACGAAATCTCCGCCTCAAAAACTATGCCCTCATCTTGTCCTTCGCCCGTAAACTCAAAAAAGCTTACAACTGCGAAATCACAAAAGCAACACGATTAGTCAACAAGAAAAAACAAATCACACACAAAACAATAAGGAAAGTTGAGACGCATGCATAAAAATGTAGAAAGAAAGCACATAACTAAGAAAAATAGTCCTAGGGCTCCATACCCGCCCCACTCGCCCTACGAATGCGCGGAGTAGCAGGGTAATGTGCCCATAGTGGACTGATCTTGGCAAGATACAGGATAGGCTCCGGAAGAGTACGGCAACGGACGGCCGGGGTAATCAATTTCTGTAGTAACTCAGTGTCAAAACCTTCCAATAGCACCGGATCAGACATCGTACCCTTCGGATCCCCTCTCATATTCAACACTGCTCTATGTTGAGAATCTATTATCGACGAATCCATGTAAAAAAAATCTATTTTTCCACCCCTTTAATGAGTCCTTAACCCCATACATGCACTCCGGAAGGCCGGAGCCAGAGCGTCTCTCTATAGTATACCAATCACCAGCCGCGCCCAACTTAAAAAACTTTCGGAACAAAGCAACAGACGGAACCCCATCACGAGCCTTACAATAGGCTTCAAACATGGATATCCGGAGCGCCCCGAAAGGAGTAATATGGGAAATATGACACCTGAAGTAACTTAGCACGTCTAGAAAGAAAGTAGTAAAGGGAAGGCGAACATTAGCCATCTCGAACATGGCGAAGTAAAGACCTATCTTCCCTTCCGGAGCCGCCCTAATCGTATCGGAGGGACGTGGAATGACATAGCCGTAGCCCGGAGGAAACCTATACTCGGATAAAAGACCTAACAAATCTTCCTTACGGATACTACAGAACTGTATATGCAAATCTTTTTTATTACCCATGCTAAGAACAAAAGAATATACAAAAACGCACCTGCGACGATCTAGGGGAGTGCTACGGAATGTCTGCAGAGGCTACGGATCTTAAAGAGAGGGAATACAAAAGAAGTTGAGAAGAAAACGAGAAAAAATGATCCCCCCCTCCCCCTATTTATAGAAAAAAAACGACAGGTGAAGTGTCGTTTCAAGATGATCCGACACGTATGATTCCCAACAATCAGATGTTTATACAAAAAAAGGGGGGGGGGGAAGAGAGAGAAATAATAAATACATAAGGGAAATAATACGGACATTTCGCCAACACTAAGCTCCGGATTGCTCAAAATTTTTATCCCACCACTTCGCATACACGCAATACTGGGCTGGGGGGCTTGATGAAACACCAAGGCCTACGGCCCACACATCGGAACCCACTTACGTCTAGCCTACAGACGCGTAAAGAGACCCCCGACAAAAGGACCTGCGGACTACTATCCTAAGACCGTAGGTTAAGTTACTTAGCCTACGGTCACGAACGAACATCTGACACACACGATCAGTACGAACCTGAATTCTCCACAGACTTTGTCCCCCATCACCTGCACGAGACAAAACTCGTACACGATGTCACGACACACCGAATAACGGTTTCCTGCATAACCTGATCGTGGGTTGGGGACAACTTCTAGGCTGTTCCTTGCTCTCCTATAAATACCACCCTCAACCTCATTGAGAGGTATTCATGCTCACTCAAAAACATTCATTACTCGCTTGGTGGCGTTAAGCTTTTGGCTTTGCACCATCTGGGAACCGCCAGTAAATCTCCATACACCCCTTTTCTCAGCAAGATCAACCATATTCATTTAAGTACGCTAAAATATACTTAAACACTATGAAAATTACCAACTTTTAATATTACACTATTCATACCCAAAAATTACACAGATGATACGTGTAGGTATGCTCCGAGTAGAAATTTGCAAGTTGGGGTATGGTCCGAATGGAAATTGAAAAGTTTGTACCAAAAGAGTAATTTGGGGTATACTTCAGGTACCATCCGTGTAATTTACTCTAATAATAATAAAGAAGTTATTATTTCATCTAATGATTTAAAAAAATAGATAATTATACTTAACTAACAAATCTATGTAGATGTGATCCAACAGATTTCAAAAATATAACGAGTACGGATTATCCCTTGTTACTCGGCCAAATCAATGTGAACTCAATGTTTTAATCGACAAAGTGTCATTTACCGACCAATTTGGTCGGTAAATGGCATAGTTTATGGTTTTCGATCATAAGTTCCATTTACAGATATTACTAGCCAACAAGTTTATCGATTTAGACATGTTTTCAACAAAACATTGCATTTACCGACCAAATATGTCGGTAAATGGGTGGTTCGTGTTTTCGACTAAGTGTTCCTGTGATCAAGTATTGATTTGCCGAGCAACTTGGTCGGTAAATGGTAGTTTTGTCAAGATTCGAATTAAGTTTAGAGGTAAAGTGTGATTTACCGAGCAATTTACTCGGTAAATGGCAATATACTCAAAAGACTTACCATTTACGGGAATACTTGGCTGATGAACATACTAACACCAAAAACCCTCATTTGACCTTTTTCGCTGAACAAGTTTTTAATCGATTTAATCAGTTTTGAAGCCTTAAAAACAGGTTTTTAAACATCAAAAAAAGGTTCCATATATTCTGTTATTCATTCCCATTGTGTCCATTTCTTAACACAAACATAAAACAACACTTTTAATCGTGTTCTCTTGATTTTTAAAAGCCGGCCCATATGAACCCTCAAAAACCGAATATAAACACATAAAATCTCTATATTTTGACATGGAATCAAACCAAGATGGAAAATGTATGTTGTTACCTGAAATGTATGTTGTTTTTAGGCAAGAAATCACGATCAAACACCCCCTAGTGAAGCTGGTTCTTGATGAAAGTTGAGAGAGTTTTGTGTGTGTGTGTGTTTGGTAAAAGTTGATGAGTGTGAGAATGGATAAGGAGGTATGGGTTTTCATCATTTTTGATGATGAAAGCCGGGGTGGCCTAAGCCACTTGCCACAACATTTTTGTTATTTCTTTTTTTTTTTTTATAAATTTAAACTAGAATAAATACAAACAAAAATGTATTTATTTAAAGTACATAAATACTAAAGTATTTACTTTTATTACAATCTTAACATTTGTAGGACAAATATTATAAAGATTATACCAATAGTTTGGCATTCCTTTAGTCACTAAATGTTAAATGTTTATCGTTTCTGAATGTTAAGTTCCGAATTTATAAAATAAATTCGAGAGTCGGTTACGCGTTTCGATACGATGCTACGTTTAAATAAAATAATTTAAATTAAACGTATCGATAAACAGTATTATACGAATATACGTATATTTAAAATATGAAATGTTACAATTTGTATTGCGCGCGCCAGGTGAGTTTGTAGCCCCTACTCTTTGTTTGTTTTTGGGGTGGAAAGGTACTCACTATGTGCTACTATTTTTAGGCCGTTGACAAAACCTATACTTTTCGTATATATGCTTGCATGCTCCTACGTGCTTATAGGTATACATGTATAGCGGTTATGATAATGTAAGCTATGTCAACT
>JAOEHQ010039712.1:0-23302 GCA_025447715.1 Asclepias incarnata | reverse complement strand
TTGATTGAATAATATTCATTTAGATATGGTGATATATTAATATACCCTACATACACCAATTAATAATTCTTCATAAAAACCTAACAAAAAGAAGTACAAATATATCTCACTACAAGAAAATAGGCATTTAGAGACATGTTTAGCGACACACAATTAGAAGTTTACGTAATTGTTTTCACACCTTTCAAAAAAAAAAACATATATATGTATTATATAATATAATAATTGTTTTCAAGTTTTCTATTGAAAAGTAGAAAACATTGTTTTCTATTTTTTTAGAAATTTTTTTGAAAAACTATGATTAGAACGCATTTTATGTTTTCTATGTTTTCTTGGAAAATAAAAATGGAAAACTTTTTGTGTTTTTTCACTATCATAACGAAAATAATTTTAACTACTTTTTTTTCTCGAACATTCAGTCGATACGTGACATCACGGAAACCTCACCGATTAATGGTTAGGCCCTGCATGTACTCTAGCCATTACAGGTATTCGGAAGGAGAAACCCCAAGCCATGTCATCCCGGAGGATCGAACTCATGACTTGGGTAAAACCTTTGCCCTTTCAAGCTAAATCTATCATAAATTATTTATTAATTTGTATTTACGATTATTTATTAATTTATCATAAATTATATTTAGTGTTTCAACTAGTATTATGAATGGTATTATTATTAGTTTATTTGATTATTTATTAATTTTTTTATTATTATTTATTAATTGTTCATATTATTAGTCTACTACAGGTATGTTTAATAAAAGTAACTGTAGCTGGAGCTTTTAGCTGTAACTTTTAAGCAAAGCTGTTTGTTAGAACTTTTAGTTTTTAAAGGTGTTTGATATGGTAGCTGTAGCTGCAATTTAAGAGTGTAAAATGACAAAGTTAGAAATTAAAAGCTTCAACCGAAAATTATGAAAGGGTATTTGTGTAATTTTAAAAACTAAAAGCTCCCAAGACGCTACTTCAACTAGTGTTTCATTTTGGAGTTTTTTCTTTCAGATAAAAGCTTAAACTAGAAAATCAAACATAGTTTATTATTATTATTTATATCATAAATATAAATTGTTTACTTTTTGTTTATAAATTATTTATTAATAAAAATAAAATACATATGTATTTACGATTATTTATTAATTTGTGAATAAATGTTTATAAATTTACTAATCAGCTACATGAACTACCATTTTTTAATATAATTTATTTATTTAGGAGTCCCTTTTAATTATTTATTTATTAAATTGTTGAGTGATGTAATTCACTTATCCTTGTTGTGGCACAACCTATTGTTGTTTGTGATGATTAGACGTTAGAAAAGTTGTTATATTGATAGGCACATATAGGAGTTAATTTTCCTATTGCTTAGTTGTTGATGTAGTGGTATGTTGCTTAACACACGTATGAAATGATGAAAGGAAGTTTGAATTGGCAAATGTTTTATAAACCTGTGGTTATCTTACTTAGCTTTTTAAGCTGACACTTGTTTGTTGAATTGTTGTGTTACCTCAGGTTTGACGATGTTGAAGCTAGTGTGAAGCACGGGTAGAAGTTAGTTTGATGAAAACCTTTACCTTAGCAAGCCTCATTTATTTACACATTTTATTGTTATGTATTTTGATTGTTTTTATTGTTGGTCGTTTGGTTGAGTATGGATTTCTTTTATTACCGTTGAGATGCAATAAGTAACACCGAACTTTTGGTTTACATTTCCGTTAGGAAATGACTTCATTTAATGGGACGTTTTCGCAATTATTGATAGTTTATTATTGATAGTTTACTTAAAAAAAAATTTGAAATCCATATTTTTAAATTTACGGTGTTACACAAAGCGTTTGTAAAAGTATAGTAGTTGACTTGGGTGGTTGACTTGATTGACTGGGCTGAGTTAGCTTGGGTGGTTGACTTGGCTGACTGGGCTGAGTTGGCGTGGGTGGTTGACTTGGCTGAGTAGACTGTTGCTTAGTGGGCTGACTTGGCTGCTTGGTTGGCTTGGCTGACTTCTTTCTTCCCCTGGCACAAACAAATGTACAACATAAGAATAGATAATACACTTCATACTTGTTTATATACAAGTAGCTAAATCAATTGAATGCCTGTTTTGGCTTGGCTCACTTGATTGACCTTTGCATGATTTTGAGTTGTGACCTTTGTTTTTACACTTACCACAAGTTACTGTACCCCCTCTCTTTGAAAGTTTATTACATTTGACAATTGGTTGGTCATTTTCATATTGGCTTTTCTTTCTCTTCTTTTTTGGCCTCCCAACTTGTGTGTGGTGGTTAGGAGGTAGAATCTAGATTGGATCTTGACTCTTAGCCTAGTATGTTGCACCAACAATTGGTTCAACCTTATGTGCATACACATGCTTCCAGGTATCCAGAGTGTATGCAACATGTACCCAATCCTCAACTATCCCTACATCATACCCATGCTTGTCCATCTTCCTAAGAAACAACAACTACATACTTGCCAGGAATTCCTATCGTTGGTCCTCAATCGATTAGTTGGCTAATTAACTTAATTAAAAGTTAATCAAAACACTTAGAAAGTAAATGAAAATTAAGAGCACACAAGTAATTTTCAATGGAATTCTTTATTGATTGAATAATCAAAGAATTACAATAAGTAATGCGGAATGAATGATTAAGTAACAGATACTAATCCTAATTACTTGTCACTGAATTACAGATTAAAAGTTCTGACAGACAGAACTGCTGGTGAATAATATGTAGAACAATATTAATTCACAAAGACAAAATATAAAAATGTCCGACCCTAATAAATGAAGTCTGGTGCTTCATTTATAGGGAATGTTCCATCATTAAAGTACAAGTGGTTGTACACGTGTCACATGCCCATTGGACACAGAGATACTTGCATTGGATCATGGTCTGATGTGTTCTGACTTGATTGATGTGACACTTGGATCTTGTCTCCTATTTGTTGGAACATATCAGCAACAAATGAGTGACTTAGTTTTCTTCTAAGTCCTTCAGCAGTAAGTATCTGTAGATCTTCTGCTGATGATGTGTCTTCAATGTATCGGTTAAACACAAAGATTAATTCCTCTATAGTTTTTGAGTTTTTCTTATCAGCTTCTGTCTTCGACTTCAGCTGATGATACATGCTTCTAAAATACTTTGAAGATATTAGAGATAGTCAATTATCTCTAAGGTAAACAGTTGTTTTTAACTAATTAAATTCTAAGTACTTCTTGGACTAACACCTATCAACTCCCACTTTCTGCAAGAACATTGTCTAACACCCATATCAACCACACACTGCTCATTCCATGGGCCACTAACTTATGAATATTAACTCGCCCACATGGCGAGGCTACGATTCATTCAAGTCAAACCCCGTTTTACTATTCGGATTTTGCCACATCGCTTCTCACTCGGGTTTTCTAGTACGGGTTACTTCTTGATTTCTTGCGTACTTTCTTTCTTTTTGTGTTTCCAATTAATAATATATTGAAAACTTTCAAACCCCTGTTCCACTATTCGGATTTTGCCACATCGCATCTCGCTCGGGTTTTCTAATACGGGTTACTTCTTGATTTATTGCACACTCGAGTTTTGCAACATCGCATCTCGCTCGGGTTTTCTAATACGGGTTACTTCTTCATTTCTTCAACACTTTTTTCCTTTTGTGTTTACAATTAATATATTGAAAACTTTCTAACCGTGTTCCACTTCGCATCTCACTCGGGTTTTCTAATACAAGTTACTTTTTGATTTATTGCACACTTTCTTTCCTTTTATGTTTCCAATTAATATATTGAAAACTTTCATTTAATTTTTTTGGCCATACCCCCATATCACTATTCGGATTTTGACACATTGCATCCCACTTGTTTTTTTTTTTTCTTCGTGTTATTTCTTGCTTTCTTACACACTTTTTTCTTTTGGGTTCTCAACTACTATTATTAAAAGCTTTCATTTAATTTTTTTGGACTATTCGGATTTTGTCACATCGCATCCCGCTTGGATGTTTTTCTTTGTGTTATATCTTAGTTTCTTGCAAACTTTTTTTCCCTTTGGGTTTTCAACTAATATATTGAAAACTTTCATTCAACTTTTTTTTTTCTCTTTAATTTTTGAATTTTGGTTTATTGCACATATTAAATATATGTTTTGGATACTGTAAACTTTTTGACGCGCTTGTGGTATTGCTTTTAAATAAATGGCTGTTTCATACGCCAAAGTTTTTAGGAATTTTAGCAACATATATAGAGACACATCATCAATGACAAAACTTAATCACAGAAACACTTTTTGATCTCGGCAGGAGCATAAATCCACATAACGTTATGTTTTATGCCTTTCAAATTCCCAGAACGCCTCTTAGCATGGATCACCATGTGAAAGAACTTGGAAATTTCATCACCCTCGATAGCCCATTTAATTTTGGCTTTTTGCTTCAAGTCGAGATTAACATTCTTATTGAATTCATGAAGCTCTTGAGTCTTGAATAAGGTTCCTCCTTTGATCACCGAGAGAATGAGTACTACCTTGGGCACAAATAGTTGGATCAATAGAAGCTATATCTCGCATAATATGATCGATATTACGACTCCGCGCCTTTTGTTTCCTCCAATTCTACAATACGACTTTTAAATGCTTGAATTTTTCTTTGAGTGTGACAAAAGCATTATCAGAACCAAAAAATTCCCAATCTGAGACCAGCTTTTCAAGAAGATATCATCAAACTCATTCATAAATAACCAAGAATTAAAGAACTTAAAAGGCGTTCGAGAGGTTTTTGATAAAGAAAAATGGGTCTATGATCCGACAAAATATCATTAAGAGCAACCGTAAACTCTTTGTTGACAAGAAATCAATCAAGCCGACTGCCTTTAGACCCATCAGGAGATAATCTCGTGAACTTATGACACCCCAAAGGTATATCAATAAGACATTTGAAATTATTAGCATTTATGACCAAGTAGAGCCCATTCTTTCATCTCTATGCCGAATGGAATTGAAATCTCCACAAATAAGATAGCTTCCCTTGTTTACCTGCATGAACGCAAAAATTCTTTCCCAAAGATCCACTTTATCATTTTCATTTTGAGGTGCATGCATAGACATTCAACATGAAGCACTCGACATTACTAGCCAACCATTTGTTAGGATCGATCACACACGAACACACAATCACACACACACAACACAAGGATTTAACGTGGTTCGGTCTAGGTCTGACCTACGTCCACCGGGTAACTAGGAGATGTTTATTTCATTGGGTTGGTTTGAGGTTAAAATTTACAATACTGATACATCTCTTATATATAGAGATTGAGTGCCTTATTAGAAAACAGTTGATAGTGACGGAGGTGCAGAGATATTTCTATATCTCCTATATCTCCTCACCTATTGATAGTGACGGACGTGCAGAGATATTTCTATATCTCCAATATCTCCTCACCTATCTCTCCTGTGAGTGGCTTCATTACACAACAATCTCCCACTGAAGCCACGGAACAATCTTCACCTGTGCTTCAACAGTGTATCTGTATTTCCCATTCCTAGTTACCCTGGCCTTCTATTCAATTAACCTGAAGGCCCGTTGAAGCTCCCCCGAACTCCAACCCAACAGTCTTACCAGACTCAGACGTGACTGAAACCGTCACCAACCCATTCTCTGTCTCAACCGGCTTGCACGATCCAACAGCTCCAGAGATACACCGAGAATTAATATCACTCTCCACATTTTGCAAACTATTTTCAAGAGAGCATTTTTCTTCCATCGGAATCTTCGTCTTCAAAACCCAACGGCTCTTTGTGATTGTACCCGGAACACGACCCGTGCTCCCACTATCACCAAATCCCCTGACTGGCTTAAACTTAGAACCCCGACCACATTCAACTGACATCCCCAAAGCACCAGAATTCAAGTTTGCAAATTGAACCCTCTTCCGCTTACTAGATTCAGTGAACCAGACTTTATGCTTAGCAGGGACGGCTATTCCCTCAGCAGCTACATCAACTAGATACAACGATCCCCTTCTCCTTCCACAGGCAACAACAAGATTTCCATCAATCACCTTCCACTTCCCACCACCAAACTTAACATCTAGTCCCTGTTTATCCAGTTGACTAACAGAAATAAGTTTCTTCGTTAAACCTGGAATTACCCTGACATTATGCAAGTTCCACGTAGTGCCCAGTGGTGTCTTCAGATTGACATCTCCCATACCCGTAATATTAAGAACATGACCGTTAACTAATCGTACCTTTCCAAAGTCTCCTTTTTTTCCAGATTCACCATCGTCTTCCCTCTGTGCATAGCGTGAAACGAAGAACCAGAATCCATAGCCCAAAAGTCTGTAGACTCTTCACAAAAGTCTGTAGACTCTTCACAGCAAAACAGTGCGTCATTGTCAGATCCATCTGACACAACACTGTTTACATGCTGTTTACCATCCTCTTTCTTAGGATCAGGACACTCGTTTTTAACATGCCCCATTTTACCACAATTCCAGCACTTCACATTTTTTCCAGCTTTAAACAAGCTTTTCCCACGACTCCCACTGCTTTTGTTATTACCTCTTCCCTTGCTAACACTGAACATACCTGAAGTAGATCCTCCACTAGAGTTCCTCCGGCGAATGTCTTCACCCAAAACACTATCCCGGATCCGATCAAACTTCAATTTACCAGTTCCAGTAGTTTCATTGACAGTTGTCACAAACCCTGACCAATTATTAGGTAAGGAAGATAACAAAATCACAGCCTGAGTGTCATCATCGAACTCCATGCCCACAGTTGTTAACCTGGACAAAATCGAATTGACTTCGTTAATGTGATCAGCGACTGGACTTCCCTCGTTCATTTTCATATTGAACAGTTCCCTCATCAAGAACACCCTATTACCGGCAGACGGCTTCTCATACATATTTGACAGAGCTGTTAACATATCATGAGCAGTTGTTTCTTTCATGATATTAAAAGCAACGCTCCTCGTCAAAACCAATGTAATTTTACCTCTTGCCTTTTTGTCCTTTGAGTTCCAAATTTCTTCGGTAGCTTTATCCATTTCAGCAGGTTTTTCTCCCAGTACCACATCCAAATCGCATTCACCAAGCAACGCCTCTATTTGCATTTTCCACCATGCAAAATCAGTACCGTTAAACTTCTCGATTCGGAACTTCTGGTCATCAGCCATAGCTAATGAGAAAACAAAAAACACCACAAGAAACCAAGCACCCGAAACCCGAACAACCTTCAATAAACCAAAAAACCGAGGTACCCAAACCAAGTGACTTCTCTTGCCACTTTCAATAAACAACTCCAAGACTTGCTACAAAGAAAAAAGCTTTTTCTTTTCCTTTTGTTGTTCACGTGCTAAACCAAAAAAATTTGATTCCAAAACAAAAAGACTTTTTTGTTTTTGTTGGCCACACTTGCTTACTTTAA
Source organism: Asclepias incarnata (assembly GCA_025447715.1). Lineage (NCBI taxonomy): Eukaryota > Viridiplantae > Streptophyta > Magnoliopsida > Gentianales > Apocynaceae > Asclepias > Asclepias incarnata. The sequence goes on along the minus strand of JAOEHQ010039712.1, from coordinate 15,884 downwards.
AATTGCCACACTTGCTTACTTTAAAATTGCCACACTTGCTCCTTCCCTTTTTTTATTGTTATAATCGACCACAACAAAAAAAAACACAGGCCACTATCTTCTTCTCAAAAAAGGAATATCTACCTTCTTCTCCAACGTACCCAACCCCCCCCCCCCCTTTTTTTTTTCTTTTTTTCTTCACGGCTTAAAAAAAAAAAGAGAACAGATCAAGCTTCTACTTTCTGCTCTTCCCTTCTTCTTCTTCTTCGCGAGACCAACAAAAAAAAACTCTAAGGCCACCGGTGATGGTGGTGACCGAAGAAAAGAAACAACGGCAGTGGGAAAAGAAAAAATCGGCCTCGGAGGATCTGAGGTGGCTGCTGCAGCTACGGCGACAGTGACAGGAGGAACGACGGCGGCTGCTGTGAACCTGCAACTTGTTCAATCGGAACCCCCGTTCACGATTCAAGTAAGTAACTTCCTCCTTTTTCACTTCAGTTCGTGTCAATCAAGAACCTTTGCTCTGATACCAATTGTTAGGATCGATCACACACGAACACACAATCACACACACACAACACAAGGATTTAACGTGGTTCGGTCTAGGTCTGACCTACGTCCACCGGGTAACTAGGAGATGTTTATTTCATTGGGTTGGTTTGAGGTTAAAATTTACAATACTGATACATCTCTTATATATAGAGATTGAGTGCCTTATTAGAAAACAGTTGATAGTGACGGAGGTGCAGAGATATTTCTATATCTCCTATATCTCCTCACCTATTGATAGTGACGGACGTGCAGAGATATTTCTATATCTCCAATATCTCCTCACCTATCTCTCCTGTGAGTGGCTTCATTACACAACACCATTTACCTTTCACCACCAAAAAGTCATTAAACACATATTTATCCAACACGATGATGAATGAATTAGGATCCCATAAAGAGACAATCCCCCCGACCTTCCAGATGCCAAAGACTCAACGTAATCGAAACCATAATTTCCCCATAATGATTTTAACCGAAACAGGTCAGAAGCCATCTTGGTTTCTTGAATAGACAAAAAAAAAATTCACACGGTAGCTTACAAGGATACGGTTGGGCAACTTTCTTTTCTTCTCGCTCCCGGTACCACCAAGATTGATAGAAATGAGATTCATTGGTAACCGATGTCGTCCTGTATCCTATTGACAATTTGCACAAATGACCGAGGATTCATCTCCACATCAAAGCCCATGTCCTTACCAGCTTCAATTGCCTGTTTTGCTTTATCAAGAGACCTGCTAGAACAAAACGAAGAACCTGTCGATACCTCCATTTGCAGCTTGTCTTTACGAACATTTGGGCTTGGGGGTTTGTCACTGCCTTTCTATACATCCGTGTTTAAATAAACTCCTATAATAAATCTAGGTACCCCTGAAGACTCAATGCTGGACTCCTGTTGATTTCGACTCAATGCTAGATTCCTTTAATAAAACCATTTATTTATTTTACGAAATACATAAAAAAAAAATTTACATGTGAGAGTTTTTAAATTTAGATGTGTGACCTAATCGCTTTCCCATAAAATAGACGAATGTCCGTCCGATGCGGCAGCAAATAGTGTATAGACTATTGATCTAAAAGGGGTAGTGTAGTTATTGTAGGAGTTAAGGGGTATATGTTGTAAATTAAATTTATTAAGGGTATTATATGTATATTAATACATAACTAAGGAGTTCTTACGGTTTTTGAATTTTTTTTTTTATCTAAATAAGGGTCATATATATATATATACTAGATTATACCCGTCCGATGGACGGGAACAATTATATTATAATATATTTAATAAATAATAATATACATGACATAATTATATTATAATTTACTTATTTAATAATCTACATGGCATGAAAAAAATAGTAAATATTTGAAAAAATTACAACTAAGCTAACACCTTAATAAGAGATGTCACATAGGATTAAAAAAAAATCCTCTCTTAGTTATATATAAAGATATCAAAATTTCAAAAACAGTTATTCACTCTTATGCATATTTTAAAAAGAAACAAATAAATTAAAAATAAAAATATAACTATTACAATTATGCACTAATCCTTCAAATTATGTAGAGTGGCAAGCGGGGTAGTGTGAGTGTCGGTCAAAATGAGAGTCATATGGGTTAGTTCATGTTGACCCGAAACACTTTTCGTCTAACATTTAAAAAACTTACTCATGTATAGATAATTAGTCTGGCAAATATGATCAACAAACTCATTTCATGAACAATTCAACTCATTAAATACATTGATTTAGGATGCTTTGTAGATTCATGTAAACTTTGGTTGACGTTTGACCCGTTTAACCCATTTGACCATACTTCCTATTTAGCTATATATTTTTTTTATTTTAGCCACTAAACATAGAACATAGGCCCAATCAAATGCATAGATAGATGGGTCGAAATGGCCACCTCGAAAAAAACCTATTACGTATGTTCAGTTACCTGCTAACAATCTCTTTTGTATATACCCAGGGCTTTGATAGCTTAATGTCCAACAAACCTGGTGGAACCGTTTGATGGCTGGCTGAAAGGATGGTAGTTGCCTGGAGGGGTAGACTGCAATGATGTGTTGGTTCCATTAAAAACTAATGAATTGATATCGTATATACAAAGAAGTTAGTTTATTGCCCTAATTACCTTTGATTGCAGGGATACGTATTTGGACCAATTTTTACCATGTCTATAATGACTTAATGAGTAATCAAATATTGCTAATAAGTTACAACATAAGTAAACGATAAGCTTTGCAGTCATATTTACATAGTTATAATTATTCTATAAGATTGGGCAAAACATATTTAGGTTCCACCAAACTTGGATGGTTTTCAATTTTCACCGGAATTAAAATTAACCATATTAAACCATTACTCAATCTGACAGACTAACATTGTAGTACTCTGCCAATATACATATACAGGTTCAAATCATAGATGAGATGTGCAAGAAAGCAGTGTTGTAAAAATCGGCCGATACAGCCGATTTCTCCTAATCGGATCGTGTATCGGCCTATTGACGATCTGAGTTTACCATACTCGGTCCAATGAGTCAAGACTCGGGTCAACTTGGTCAAGACTCGTCCGTATCGTCAAAACTCGGGTCAACTTTGTCAAGACTCGGCTGTATCGGTCGTATCGGATCGGTTAACGAAAAGTCAAAGTTTTTTTTTTTTTTTTTTTTTTTTAAGCTTTGATGAATTTTGTTATTATATCTAGGCAATCATGTTTAAGTTGAATAATTAGGTTATGTTTAAGTTTGAAGTTTTATATATATTTTTATTTTTTTCTTACATATAATTTCAAAAGTTATTATTTTATACATAAAAAACTCAATCCGATCCGATCCGATTTCGATCCGATTTTTAAAAAATCCTGACTCCCCCCCTCACTGATCCGATCCCGATTCCCGAGTTCCACAACCTTGCAAGAAAGTAAAGATTGCTACACAATCCCGATAATGTTTAAATGCAAAAGTAAATTTTAACAAATATACTTGTAGTGCAACAAACCATTCTTCACATGTATCTTCAAAGAGTGCAACACATTCTCGTGGTTTATGCCCAACCTCATCCCTCCTAAAATAAACTTATACCAAAGAAATATAAATTTATCTTACAAAAATGAAATGGTTCAAACACAAAGCGTAGAAATACAATTCAAACGCATTAACAAATTTTTCCATAATTCATCAAAGTAAATAGATGAATTCATCAAATCTTCAAGAAAAAAAATTATGCTAGACAAATGAAACACATAGATTAAAACTTATATATAAGGAAAAAAAAACCCTCAGGTAACAAGGTTCATCGAAAATTCCAATCCATCAAGGAACATTAAATTAAAAAGAATAAATCTATACATATATATACATAAAATAAAAAATAAATAAAAAAAGACCCAGACATCATCGTAAATTCGTAAGTGGTGGTAGTGCCTCTATGATTCTGTTATCACATCAAACATATTAAACAAAATATTTGAGAATAAAAAATGATACATAAAATCAAATTAAACAATATATGTATATATATAAATATATAATTGGTGTAAATTGTGATTAATCAATTGATAAAGAAAATTAAACTGGATGCAAACGAAACACATAGATTAATATTCTAAAACAGCAACTTTTATATTGATTTATTACTACACGCCCATACGATAAAATCATAAATATCATCATCAATGTTAACTTTCAACATTTTTTTTAATTATACAACTTTTATATATTGATGATTGATGATTGATGATATTGATATTGATATAGATTGATATTGATTCTTACAAAATACAAATGCACATGCACATACACATATGTATTAGATAAGTTATCAGGGTAAAATTATAAACTTTTTTACGTAACGTAGGGGACTGAAAATGGAAAACGTAACCTATTGAGGGACGAAAACTGTGATATATACAAAATATGTTAGGATGTTGGAAAGGTGAAAGGACCATTCTACCCTCACCCTTTTAAGTTAACGGCCAAAAACTCACGTTGTGTGAATGATGGACCATGTTTGCAAAATTTTGCTAATTTTAGGAGTAAAATTGTAATTTTTTACTTAGGGACGAAAATGTAATTTACGTGACCTAATCGCTTTCGCATATATAATAGGCGAAAAAAGGGGAGGAAATCGGGTCCCAAAATTCATACGGGTGTTACGACAAATTGAGGCGCGATTCATTGTCTCCCTACTCAAATCAATTTGAAAGAGAGGTAATTTTATTTTAATTATTATTATTATTATTTTCAATTTCAATTACGTACAGGATCAGGATATTATTATTATTATTATTATTTTGATTATGTGTGAAATTGATTACTGATTCAAAACCCTAATAAGTAATAACTCTTGTCTTGGAATTAATTAGGGCTTTTTGGTTTTAATCTATTTATTTATTATTGAAAAATGCTGATCAGAGAATTATATATATATATATATATATATATTATAGAGTTCCATTTGTTGTTTAATTAATCAGGGCAACATGTAAAGTTCCCAGGGATTCTTTTATTGTAAAATAATACAGTAATAAATAAATAAGATTGATTTTATTGTTGTTATATATATAGAAGAAGAGGAGATCGATGGAAGAGTATGACAAGGAAAGCGAATTCGGCGTATTTATGTTAAAGGAGAGAACCAAAAAAGCTTTTCACTATTTCCCTTTCAAAAAGAATGTCTACATTGAAGCTAAAGAGATACAAGATATGACTCCTGAAGACGTTGCTGCTTACAGAAAACAACTTCAACTCGATATCTTCGGTAATGATGTTCCCAATCCTATCAAAACCTGGCGTCAATCCGGACTCCCAAGAATTCTCTTGGAAATAATCAGAGCCGAGCTCAAATATGCCAAGGCCCCGTTGCCTATCCAAGCACAAGCACTACCAGTTATTATGAGTGGCCACGATTGTATAGCTGTTGCCAACACAGGCTCGGGCAAAATCCTTGCTTTCGGTTTGCCAATGATGGCCCATCTTATGGCAGTTAGAACACAAGAAGCTAATATTGCACTTGTTGTTGCGCCTACTGTTGACCTTGTTTCTAAGATTTACACCAGTTTACTCAAATTCACCAGCATAACCCATGTTGTTTGCATACCTCTGTACGGCGCCGCCGAAAGAGGAGGGTCTGCTGATGATATTTTCAAACAGGATCCCCTGTTGAAGTTTCAGGCTGGAATTGTTATTGGTACCCCTGACACCATCATCTCTACCGGAGAAATCACACGTGTGCTTGATAGGGTAACATTTTTGGTTATGTATCAGGCTGATAGTATGCTTGACATGGGTTTTGAGACAAAACTCATCTCAATCGCCAGTAACACCCGTCGTGACCGCCAGAACCTAGTCTTTTCCTCTACCTTCAACCATGACAGCGTCAGACTCTTGACCAGGAAAGTTGCATACAAACCTGTTGGGATACATGCACACCCCATGAGTCCTCCCCTAGTGGAGGAGGTCAACCAGGGAGCTGTGTATCGTCCTCATGACTCTTGTTATGAAGCACAATTGGAGATCAACGATTTTCCTGTTAAGGCTATCTGGAAGGTTATCAATAGCAAGGCTCCAATCTCTGAGAGGACTGGAACTACCATCATTGTCAAAGGTGAATATATTCAGCCTCCTGTTACCCCACATCCTGGGGAGAGAAAACTCTACTTGTCCATTGAGGGAGGTACTGAACAATCTGCTTTGTGTGCCAAAGCTGAGCTCGATCGTCTTCTACAAGGTATTACTTCACAGGCATCATCTCTTTCAAGCTCACGACATGGCCACCACTTTTCTCAAGTATCAGAACTCGGCTCAATGCACGCATAAGGTCTGTTCATTGTCTAAATTTTCCCCAACTCGTATTTTTTCATCTATAAATCTACACACACACACACACACACACACACACACATATATATATATATGCTTTTGTTTAATAAGGCCAGCATGCTATCTCTGTGATATTTTGCCTTAGGATACGACCCTTAGAGCAAGTTTATGTAATTTATTTTTAATGACAGTTGATATGTCTGCCACTGCGCCTGTGCCTTTATATATATTTGTTTTGGTTCAGGTCTTCGGTTGTATCCGTGATTCATTAAACTGAATTAAATATTGCAACAATTTTCATTTCCGGATGTTCCTTGATTGCAACATTTCTGTGCCAAACACTACACTTTTACCACTATCTTTCGGCCAGATTGTATTGTAGATTTCTCTTAATTTGTTCCACATGACTGACGATTCCCATTTTATTTCTCTTTATTTAAATTTTATTTTAGACATATGATATAAACGGAGTAAAGTTTGGGAAACATCAGTGGGACAAAAGGTATAATATTCAATTTCTTTTGTATATTGAGATCCCCGTGGATGTGGATTCTAGTTTCATTTTGTCAATCCATTGACCTTCATTACTATGTTTTCGTGTAATGTTCTTCTGAAATGCTTGCAATATGAATTCAACATCTCTTTGTATTTCAACTGTCAATATCGTCTCTCACTTTTTGCACTCAAGTGTGAACTTGTATTAAAACTATATCACTCCTAACCTGAGCTATGCTTACCAGCCATTTAATGTTTTTGCTTTTTTAACTCTGACAGGTAGAGAATGTCGCTGTGGATGGAGAAACTGGCTGTCTGACATGTGGTAACGGGCGTTCAACGTAATGCATTAGTCTTTCTTGAAAGAAAAGCTCCCTTGGTTTGTTTTTATATTATATATATATATTGTTAGGATTGTTATGTACTTATTTTAAGGATTCAAGTACTTGCACTACTACGCTATGTTTCCAGGTTAAACGTTGAATGCGTTAATTAGTTGTATGTGTCAAATATATGTATATGTATGTACTAGAGTTAAATCACGCGTTGAAAAGTGGCTAGTTTAGTTTTTTTTTTTTATTTTTTTAAAAAACAATTCCATATAAATGGTAAACCCAAATCACCTTTATGAATCAAAACAAAATAAATAATGTGAATATCGGTTTGCTGCCCAGTTGACTAAAACTGAAATCATAAAGGATGTCTAAGATTTGCAACTTCTCTTGATTTATGTTTTCTACACCATTCAGCTTCATTAACATTTCAAGTAATATATGCTCATCTACATCCTCATTCTTAAACATTCATAATAGTGTTAAATCACACGGTTTTGTCATTAACATACGCAAAGAGTTTCTTGATAATACTTTGTGCCCCCAATGTGCATGCTAACACTTTAATATGATAATATGAAGTTAGTTGAATCCACTCCAATTCTTGTTCCATATCAATTTTGACTTTGCCTGCACCTACATAACATACGCATACTGCAAGTATAACGCCAAATTGCATTACAATCCACATGGAATTATGACCCAACCCAGTATTCTCATCCGCATGACTTTATACTTCTCCCTAATCTTTATTGATTAGCTCATCAAAACCCTTCCATAAATTAAACCAACCTGCACAAACATAGAAAAGACCTTACATTGTAAGGTCATCGTAACATCCAACAGCAGCAATTGAACCGACATGCATAAACATATAAACTAATTTAGAAAAACCGTACATATATAAAGCTCCATATATATATTATAATAAAACTAAAATAAATTTTAAAAAAGGCTTTTGTGGCACCCTAATGTAATAATCAAGGCATCTTGCCAAGCTTAAATCAAGAACCACCTTATCTACACATCTTGCGTTGTCTAAAGCTTGGAATAACTTCTCCAAGTTATTCAATGCTTGACTTGACGAACCATTATTCAAGAATTCACTTCCTTCTTTTTTAAGTTCTAATAATAATGACAAAGGGTGCCCTCTTAGTGTCACAAATGAACCAATTTTCTCCACTGTCTCAATATCTAACCCCTTCTCGACAAAAAACCTAAAAGCCTGCAGATTATCATAACCACTACTTAATTGGCCAATTGACTTGACCTGAGCCCAAAATTTTAACAGCCAAAATTTCTTAAATGACTATTGATCAAAACCAATTTCCATCAACAAAATCCGAGGAGAAATTTGCTTACCGATTCCTTTCTAATTTGCTGAAATGGTTGCTTGTCTAATTTTTCAATACTTGAACTGACGGTTCGAAACTTATTTGATGGCACACCACATATATCGAACATTCCATCCAGTAACTTACGATGGCTCAACTTTATCTACGGGTGATGTGTATTTATTGCGTGTGAAAAATTGATTCGTTTTGCTTATGAAAAATACCCAAGTTTAAATTTATAAACAAGGATTTACTAATTAAAAATAATACACACGGGCAGTGTACCCACCGCGTATAGTATAATTTATAGTAAGTCCAGGATCGAACACAAGGAATAGTTGAATAGTTAATTAATAATATTAAATTTAATCTAAAGTAACAGTAAAAATAAATAACAGTAAAAGTAAATGACTTATTTTTTATCGACGAGATGTTGGAGATTGATTTGGTAACCACTTGCTTGTAATTGCCTGTCACTACCAATTAAAACAAAGAAAAGTAACAAACGGTAAAAAGTAAAAGTAAATAGTAGTAAAAGTAAATAACTGAATCGGTAACCACTGTTTGTAACTGAGCTGTCACCACCAATTAACTGAAACAGTATGCGAGAAGATTTCTGTAACAAAGTAACAAACGGTAAAAAGTAACAAGTGGTAAAAGTAAATATGGTAAAAGTAAATATCATGAAAACTAAGAAAACTAGCTTCGAACTAGCTACTTTGTGTCACTCAAACTAGCTACTACGATGCCCGGTGAACCTTCTTCTTCTTACTATTACTAGTCTAAACATCAATCTATGTAACCAATATCTTGGATGAACCTGAACTTATCACAATCAACCCGTAAACTAGATCGTAAATCACGAAAAACATGAATTGTGTACCAAATAGGTAACTTTGAGGACTTGTAACTTTCAATTGCTTTTTTTTTTTTTGGGTAAATAGGTTACCCCGATGAATTTTATATCAATGAAACCAAAAATTACAAGTAATGTGACTGAGTGTCACATTAGTTCATATACATGACATACCATGTATATGTATACAATGGAAAAACCAAAAACTAGCTAGAAACTAAATCCTAGCAACTAGATACACTTTAATAATCAATACATAAGAGATCAAAAAAGTGTAAATCAGACGAAACCATCAGCCATTATCAAATACTAATTGACGAGGTAGCAGCCAACCATCTAGCATCCTATCCACATGCGCAGATTTCTTGAATCTCAACGACAATAGCTTCAGTCGCACCGTATATTTTATGGCCTCAGCAAGCTCAGACCACGACCGTTTTGTAATGGTAAAAAGCCTCTGATTGCGCTCTTGCCAAATAAAATACGAAGTAGCAGCCACTAGAATTTTAGAGATAACCATTTGCACCGAATTCTGTTTAGGCGCATTAGCTAGAACCGATGCAATACTTTCCCATCTATTCAGCACATGTTGTAAATTCACCAGTGGTTTGAGAGAATTCCATACCTGAGATGAATAGCTACATTCAAAAAACAAATGAGAATGAGAATCCATTCCATACTGACATAACGAACAACACATCAGCATTAGATTAGTTTCACTTCCAACATCCCAGCTCTTCAATCTATCTTGTGTTTTTAACTTGTTACGCATAACCAACCATAGATGAAATGCATGCCTTGGGATACACTGTGGGTACCACACCAAATTTACCCATGAAACTACACTTCCATGTACACGAATAGTATTCCAAACAGCCGTTGAAGAAAACTCAATTTCCGTCCCATTAGAATCATACCAGCCTAACAAATCTTTACGATCAGTTAGCTGAACATTAGGCACATTTATGAGAGCCGGAAACAAATCAAACCAAGCCAAAGGGAACTTCCATGTACCGTGTAAAACCAGATCAGCTACTGTATCTTTTAGAGTAAATCCCGCTCTCATAATATGACGTGGAGATACATGCTGAATAAGAGGACTTGTATCACACCAACTATCAAACCACATCGAGGTACTTTTACCATTACCGATTTGTGATCTAATATGAGGCTGAAAGAAAGGTCGTAAATGAAGAAGTTTACGCCAACTCCAACTCATACTAGCTTTAGGTTTAACATCCCAGAAACTTCTTCCTTTAAGCTTATAATCATGCACCCATTTGACCCAAAGAGAATCCCGGTTGTTAAGAATTGCCCATATATGAGAAGTAATAAGAGCTTTATTCATATCCACAATCCTTCTAATGCCCAGCCCTCCCTCACTTTTTGAAAGACAAATAGCTTTCCATGCAACCTTTGCCTTCCCTAAGGAAGGCGAGCCTTGGTTCCAAAGAAACTCTCGCATTTTCCTTTCAAGTTCCTTAATAATCCTGATCGGTAAAATGAATACAGATGCCCAATAAATATGCATAGAAGAAAGTACAGACCTGATAAGTTGAACACGACCAGCAAATGAGAGAGACTTGTTTCTCCAATCCCTAATTCGTTTATCCATTTTTTCCACCAACACTTTACAATCTTGATATAATAACCTGGTTGAAATAAGGGGGACACCCAAATAACGTACTGGTAGCTTTCCTTCTTCCAATGGCATAATAGATAGAATTGATGCTTTGACACGATCCGTCACATTACAAAAGAAGGCAGCACTTTTAGGGATACTTGGCACTAAACCCGACATATCCTTAAAAGTATTCAAAGAGTTCATAATCAGAGAAACTGAATTAAAATCTCCCCTTGCAAACAAGAATAAATCATCAGCGAAACAGAGATTAACAATTTGTTGTTTTTCACATCGATTATGAAACTTAAACGATGAGATATCATGAACCGAATGCTGTAGCAAAAGAGATAAAACTTCCATGACCAGGGTGAATAAGTAAGGAGACATTGGGTCACCTTGACGAAGACCACGTTTCCCTTTAAAATACCCAAACAGGTTACCATTAATAGCAATGGAAAAAGAAGTAGAAGACACGCAAGCCATAATCCAGTTAACCATTCTTGCATGGAAACCAAACTCAGATAAAATAGCATATAAAAACTACCAATCAACCGTATCGTATGCCTTTTGAATATCCACTTTAAAAGCACATCGTGGTGGTCCTCTTTCTCGGTGATATTCATGCATTAACTCTTGTGTAAGTAAGATATTGTCCGATATACGTCTATCAGGAACAAAAGCAGATTGATTTGTACTTACCACGTCATGGAGACCTTCCTTAATTCTGTTTGTGAGAATTTTGCTAATAGCCTTATAAACCACATTGCAACATGAAATAGCCTATAATCATTAACACGAGCTGGTGTGGGCACCTTTAGGATCATTGCAAGAATCGTGTGGTTTACTTCCTTCAGTAATCTGCCATTATTGAAAAAATCCTTAATTGCGTTACTAACATCACCACCCACAATATCCCAAGTGTTTTTAAAGAAAGCCGAAGAATATCCATCAGGACCCGGTGCTTTATTATCTCCAATAGAAAAAATAGCAGCCTTGATCTCTTCATATGAGACTTGACGAATCATATGCGCAGCTTTTTGGTTGCTAATCTTCTTAGTAAAAATACCTTGAAAAGGTATTGTAGTCGTGTTACCTTCAGCACCCAAGAAATCCATATAATGCTTAACAAAAACTGAAGGGACATCCCCCCCTTCGTGAACACCACCATTAGAATCCGTAATGACATCAATTCTGCTCCTATGATTTTTAGCTTTAACCGAATTATGAAAATAGGACGCCTCCTTATAATCATTCAGGCACTTAGACTCCTTCTCACGCAAAGAAACATTTGAAGGATCCGAATCAATACTAAGTTGAATGCTATCAAGCTGATCACGAAGCTCCTTAACTTTAGAATGTAGATTACCTTGCTTGATTAATAACTTGCGCATAGGGGTTTTTAATGCTCGAAGCTTCTTAATAACTTTAAACATATTATGCCCCTCCACAGTTGTTGCCCACTCCTTCTCAACGGATTCCTTAAAACCTGGTTTATGAATCAACAAATTTGCAAATTTAAATGGCTTAGGACGATCTCGAGGCACAACAGGTAATTTAAGGATACAAGGAGAATGGTCAGAAACACGATACGGATGAAAAATAGCCACCGAAGCAGGAAAATCAGTGATGAACTGGTTGTTTGCCATAATACGATCAATCTTCTTCAAAATGCCTATACCATTCTTCGGTTTTTGATTCCACGTGTAGTGAATTCCATAACTATTAACATCCATAATTTCAAGTTGTTCCACACATTCCTTGAAATCTCTCATGCTAATATTAACTGAAGAAGATCCAGAGAAGCTATCTTCCAAGTTTAATGCAGAATTAAAGTCTCCAAGTAATACTCATGATTGATCCCGCACAAAGGCTTTATGAATGCATAAATCTCGCCATAGTTCCCTTCGTGTCACATAGTAATTATCTGCATAAACAAACGAACAGAAAAGAACTTTTTTATCAAGCTTAAAGTTAATCTGCACATGCATAGCCTGAGAAGATTGAGATAGGACCATAAGATCAGCCACCTCCATATTCCAACCAACAATTATTCTAGTGCCTTTCGTACAAACGCCACCATTAGAAGTCCAACTCCACGAACTACAAATGTTTTTACAAACATTGAAAAGACGGGAAACATCAACATGAGATTCTAAAATAGCACACACATTCAGATGATTTTCTAATACCACCTGACGAACCTCTTTTTGCTTCAAAGGTCGGTTCAAACCTCGAATATTCCATGTTGCAACACTACCCATTGGAAACATTTAAACCGGGAGTGCTTGCCCCCTCAGAAGTAGAAGTTTTATTCCCCTTATGTGTAATAGGCATATGCCCAGCTCCCTCAGCCATGAATCTAGTCGTTTCTGTTTCATCATAAATGACCTCATCCTCATCAGAATCATCCACCAGCTGTACATTCTGCTTTCCTGGATTACCTTTATCCTGTTTCAACTTATCTTGCACCAGTGGTTCATCCGTATCTCCAACAGCATTAAGAATACCAAACTGATTGCTAGTAGAGCTCACACCACCCACATTACCAGATGATTTAGCCTGTGATGTATTAGTACTTGTAGACACATTATTCGGCTTAACCACTGGTCTATACACCAAATTAGGAACCTGTTTCTTCAATGGGAAACCCTTCTTTCCCTTTTTATTCTTCACATCCTGAAACTCATCAACATTCTGTTTAGCCGCTTCAGTATTAATTACATGAACCAGTTTCGGACACTGAGAGTCATTATGCCCAAAAACACAACATACAGAACAACGAGGGGGTTTCCATTCATACTCAAGAGACACCTTTGCTTTCGATAGACTACCCTTTACAGGATCCGGAATTGCAATGTTTAAGCTAGTTTTCAATTCTTGATCAGCTTTAATTTCAATCATAGCCCTTGCAAAACTACTCCTTCCCCAAGACTCAACACACATATCAGAAGTATACGAATCAAGCATTTTAGGAATACCTACTTTAGAGGCCATCATACTCAACCCATCTTCAGAGAAGGCCACAAGAGGGACATCATGCATCTTCACCCAAACAGGAACAGATAACATGTCCTCCTTTTTCAAATCAACCGTTGGAGTCCATGTTTTCAGGATAATTGGGATATTACGTATTAACCATGGACCATCCTCCAATAACTTTTCCATACCATCTTTTGAAACAAACTTGAAAAAGAAAAACCCTTTGGAATTCATCATAACTCGTGCCAAACCATACTTTTTCCAGGAATTTCTAACAAAGTTATCAACGACTGGGTAAGCTTGTCGTTTGCCCAAGAAATATCCATACAATGTATTTGCGTATCTATCAGAGGTACTCATAACAGAATCAACCGGAATAACCACATCAATACCATCAATAGAAGAATCAAAAGGCATATGTCGAAAATTTACCTTACGAGTTGTCGTCTCAGCTTGAACCACTCTAGCATAAGAAACAGAAGCAGGTTGCGATTGTAAAACAGTAACAAGTTCCTTCTCTTTTGCTTCATCTTGTTGGTCCCAGTAGAATCAATAACATGAAATATGTAATAATCTTTGTATATTGAATGAATATAATTCTTATTACACACTTGCTATTTGTCTTACACATATGATCCTATATATACTAGTTGAATGGTTGCGAGTGAACCATTGCAATGCTTCGGTGGTGTTGTTTGGTGGTAACCGCCACCCTTTCCTATGGTGGTGATGGTTGTGTCTTTTGGCCAACCATTGCACCCTTTCAAGTTTGATCTAATTACACAATGCTACCTTCTAATTACATACTAATTATAAGTCTTTTTAACTAAGTCAATGGTTAACTTCCAACATTCTCCCCCTTAACCATTGACGTTGTTAATCTTCAATCTTGTCTTCATTATCTTCATTTGTACTTTGAATTTCCTTTCATCTTGTGTTTGATCTTTTGAACCAACTTTGAAGTAATAGTGCTCCAAAAGTGTGTCTTGACTTTAGGCTTTCTACCTTCATAAGTGTCATTGCTTTTGACTTGTTGATCTTCCATACTTATTTCATCATAGTCCTCTTTAGTCTCTTGTTCTTCATTATGTCTTCCTTCATCTTTATCTAGTATAATTTTCCCCCACTTTGAGTCTTCATCATCATAGAATTTTGCAAACGAATGGCTTTCATTTGTAGGCGTAGTCTTGTTGAAGCTTGTAGATGCCATTAACAATTGTGGTTCTAAATCTTCTTCCACAAAGTTCGATGCTTCTTGTCTTTGTTGTCTTTGAGGTTTTTGTCGACAATTTGATGCATAGTGTCCAAGCTTGTTGCAATTATAACATCTTACTTCATTTATATTCCTTGTAAATCTTTCTTGATCTTGAGGGAATTTCTTTTCTTCATTGTAGCTCTTAAATGTATCCTTTGAGTGATTCTCGTTTCTTCCATGTTGTCTAGCATTGTCATAACCTCGGTTATGTGGTGGAACATATCTTCCTCTTCCTTGATTATCATAGTGATGTCTTCGACCATTATTGTTGTCATGTCTTGTAAATAATAGTTTATCTTGATGATCGACGATCTTTCCTTTCTTAACCTTTATCCTTTCTTCAAATGTCTTTAATCTTCCAATAGCTTCGTCTAGAGTCAATGTATCTAGATCGGAGTATTGCTCAATTGATGCCACAATTTGAATGAACCTCTCAGGTACAGAATTTAACAATTTTTGTACACGGGTTGAGTCATCGAGTGTTGATCCAAGACTTGTCATCTTTGATGTAATACTTGTCATTTTCGCGGTGAATGAATCAATAGTTTCATCTTCCTCCATTTGTAACATCTCAAATTCAAATTTGAGAGTTTGTAATTTTGCCTTTTGTACTCGATCTACTCCAACATTTCGAGTCTTTAATGTATCCCAAACTTCC
>JAOEHQ010039701.1:0-12423 GCA_025447715.1 Asclepias incarnata | reverse complement strand
GGTCAATTGAGGTTAGGTCAGTTGTCTTTTAGTATATATTAAGAATTAAGATTAAGATTAAGATATGATATGATGCAATTGAATCAAAAGTATTTAATTTTGAATCTGATTTTGCTTCTGATAGTTTTCATATGAAGCTTTTCATTCTCATAAAATAAAATTTCCCTCTCTATTTATTGCCATCAAAGCTTTCTATCCATCTTTTTCATCAAAACTTATTCTCTCAATTCTCTCTCAAGAATCAGATCCATCTTCTTTTATTACGAGGCCTGGTTTTATTTTATCCTTGACTTTTCTTGATTGTATATGTACAAATAATGTCAATTGAAAAAAAAAAAAAACGTGTTGCCTATTTCCCAAAAAATTTCTCCTTTTTTTTTCTTATTTATTAAAAAAAGAAAAAGTTTGATTTTATATCCCTAGCATAAATCCTAGATGTGTTTTATAGGTTTTGATTTTGTTTAAACCTAATTTTGTTGTTTGTAACTGTTATTCATCTTAAAACTTTAATTTTTATTTTTAAATCGTAGATGACATTTTCTTTTCTACAGGTACATGAAGAAGCAAATTATCTACAGGTACAATTTTTTTTGTTAATTTTCTGCCAAGTGCCAAAAGCTTAGTAATCTACAGATTCGACTTAAGTTATAGTTAAATTAATATGTACTCTTAAATTTATAATTCGTCTAACATATCAATTTTTCTTCGTTACCTTGGTTACAAACTTTGAGTTTTTTAAACGCCAGGCTAAATTCTGGTAAGTTTTATAAGAAGTATCTATTGCTATTTCAAAAGTTTTTCATGTCATAAATTCTGCAACGTAAGCTTTGCAAATGCATGTCAAGAACTACAAGGGCAAAATGACAACTGTACAAAAACAGAAGGGTACAATATGAAATTTAATATCTCGTGTTCTGATGAACGTATGTATTTGTGAAATGCCAACCAGGTCAAAGACCATTGGCTGGTTATCAGTAATATGCAACAATCGGCATGATGCTGCTCTATGTACCGTTACATCGATTTGACCTTCCGGGCTGCAGTGTGTCACCCGTATGCTAACAAAACTTTTGGGTCGATCCTTCTTAGATATCATCAGAGACTGGAAAAGGTGATGGTTAAAATCTTTTCTATACAACTATAACGCCATTTTTGGGTTAAGCCGACAGCACGCATAGTACTCAGAACCAAGATACTAAAAGGAAGAAAGACCAAACACACTAAACGTCAAAACCAACATTGCTATTTATTTCCTTTACGGGCAAGAAAGCGCTCACGAGCTGCTTGTATTCTGCTTTTGGAGTCATCAGCAGGCACGACAGTGTTTAGCTCTTCCTTTGGAAAATCAGCGTTACTATCTGCAGTAATCTCCTCAGACTGATTGGCTCCACCACCGCTAAAAATATAATAATAATGGATCATCATATATTCATATATAGATACGAGCATATGTGCATGTTATACATACGTGTGTGTCAGGAAAATTTTGTGTACCTGAGTTTGTTGACATTTAGCTTCTCAAGCTTTTGCAGTATAGGGGTCGCCCATTGCATCTCAACTTTACATACATTGCGCATAAATGGTCGGGAAGTAGAAATAAGTTCATGGTACACAACATAATCTGGAAGCATTCCTTCGTCATCTGATTGCAGTACAGAAGATGGATGCACCTAAAAAAGTCAAATTTAGTAAGAATTGGATGAACTTAATGCACAACTTATAGGCATGGCACTTGGGTGAAGGATATAAGTTTTAACTTCTGACCAAATTCAATACCAGCTTGCTACATATTACCACAAGAACATAGATTTTAAGTTTAGAAAAACATTTGCAAACCAATATTTTTTACCCCATTAGAGTGGAAACAATTTTCTATATGGACGTCTTGGTAAAATTTACGTCATATCTACATTAATATGTTTTGTACCTATCGAATGAAATTTTTATATTTGACGAATAGTCAAAACATTTTTCTTAGTATATATGCCAAATCAGAAGTTGCAACTTTCATGAGTTGAGGGGGTAGTTTTTTTACTATAAAAAATAAAAAGTCGCATAGACTACTGTAAAACTGGAGGTTCTTGTAACTATTATTTATGCTTCTTACCTGAACAAGCTGAGACTTGAAGCCAAGAGTTCGGTAGCCATTATGACGCATCATCCGCTCGGCAAGTTGGCTTGCATAGCCGACACATAGAGACTTTCTTAAGCTCTTATAGTCATGTTGTCTATCTCTACGCCTTTCCTTTCTCTTGACATCTAAGCTACCTGTTATTAAAATAACTTCAACTATGTAAAAGTTTCAAAATATAAAATGGTTATATACAGCACATGAACACCATTGCTTGATCCAAATAACCGTAACAAGTTCTTTTTTAGCATGTCGTTTGTTTCCACTTTGTTGGGGAATTTTAGATGTTAGACCAAGAGTCAAACACTCACTTATATTAAACTATATGCCAGGTCAAGCGCTGCACTATTCTTTGACTGGAGAATAAAAAACTTGGAATTTTATTATCTGAAAAGTTGACAATAGATTTTTGAGTTAAATATACTTTCTGTAACCTTGAAGCTGGTTCATGACTAACCTTTTGCAATCTTCTGCATTATTTGAGACAACTGTTTCCGGACATCTCTGGCGAATAGCATACCTCGTACCTGAACATAATAATTTCAACAAAATATATCATAAGTTCAAATCTCTAAGCAAAAAGAGCATACCCAGCAAAAAATTAGTGCCCTTAATTGATTACCGGAGAAGTCAGAACATCCAGTAACATACCTTACATAAATTAATGGATACTATGAAAGTTCAAGCTCAAGAGAAATTCAAAATTAAATAGGATTTCTTAAATTAGAATTTACTATTGTAATTGCCTAACCTGTTCTCTATGAGACTTTTCCAGAAAAATCTTAATTCGAATATGTTTTTCATTTTTTACGTTTTCCTTGAAAAAATATCTACAGAACTCCATTTTTCGACAGCTAAACATCAGGGTTTCCTATACTAAATCCATTTCCTATTCAAATATTTCATAAAAATCACTGCCATCACTTATTTCGTTCACGTTAACCTGGATACAAAATTATATATATAAAAATACAAACTTATGTGACACCATTTCTAAATAGCAAAATGATTAAACTTATATGTATTGTTCAAAAAATAGAAGAGAAACAAAAACTGACACCTGTAAGTTATTATCTTTGCACCAGTCAATACTATAGTCAATTTGATCCCAGAGCTCGTAGATTTGAAGTAACTGGATGTGATCACCCAAACCTGCACCATCAGGAAGATTTGAAGAATGATGCTTCCTCTTCTTGTCTGTATTTTTGCTGTTCTTGTCCGTGCTTTTGCTGCAAAAAGGAGACAGGAAAAAATTATGTTTAGAAATTATATTTTCTTTGTTTGGGATAAATGGTTTGTTATATGGGGAAGTATACAGTCAGAACAGAATATTTGCCAGTATGGATAATATGCGGGCTATAGATGGACCAAAAAGCACACATCTAAAACAAAAAATTTAATAAGTTTAACTTAATTATAATGCTATATATCTCAACAGGTGACTTCATTAGAAGAATAAAAAACCAAAAGTTGTTACTGAAACATTCTTCTTCCATGTTTCTACTCTTTCACGCAAAACCTTTTATCTACTATAATGCATCTAAGCAAACATGCTTGGAAGTATACCTTCGTCCAGGAAGCAAGGTACCTTCCACCGACAACATAGCAGCTACGGTCAAAGCTTGGGAGAGGCAATCATGTTCATTTGCCTCAATTAAAGTCCTTGCAAGTGAAGGTTCCAAAGGAAGCTCTGTCGGGAGAACATTAAATTTGTCAGTAGCTCATATATATTTGGTTGTCCAATAGGACTATTCTCAAACTCCAACACATGAGAACTTTCTTTTAAAAAGACATGAGGCAGTCCATCCCTCAAACCAATGGAAATATATAGCATATAGGTGGCAAAATGGGTAGGGCAGATGGGTTAGTAACGGATCAACTGGATTATTGGTGTGCAGGTTCGATGGACCTAAATTACTTTCATCCGAAGTTTTTAAATCTTCTATAAGTACATAGGGTGTCAAAAATGACAACAAAAAAACATCTAAAAAATAATTCGATTTTTTTGAATTAGATTAAGGAGGCACTTTTGCATTCAAAATACAATTCAAACAACTTCCAACCTGTTGGATCCATTTTGTTTCTAGCTACTTCTGATTTTATCTTCCGGATACATTAGATATATGACATACCCTGGAGGCCCGGACAAACCCATACGTAAGTAAATGGGTCCAAATTACCACATATGATATCGTGTAATAGGACCAAATGATCCTCCACTCAATCAATTTTAGCTTTCATTTATGGCTTCTTTTCATGTCCTGTATAGTTTAAATTTTGGCACACTAATACAATGTCATTTCAGTTAGGATAAAAATGAAATACCTGCCATTGTTTTTCCTATAGCAGTGATGGTGCCATTTTCATCTATAGCGTCAATCAGAAACAATTGTTTAAGAGCATCTTGTAAGGACTCACCTAAACCAAAGACATGAATTGTCGTCTTATTAGCTGGTGGAAGAGCTTGACAAAACCATTAAACAGTAGCACAAAGGAACTGACTTACGTGATGGTGCATCAAGAAAATCAAATTTAAGAATATCAATATCAGGAAGGTCCAATGATTTCAAATATAGAACACTGCCAGCTAGAGAAGACCGTTGTATTTCTGGAACGGTTGCCTCCAACAAATTGTCATGGTAAACAGCCAATGGGTATAAACGAAAGCACTTTCCAGGTCGTGTTCTACCAGCTCGTCCTGCTCGTTGGTTGGCTTGCACCCTGCATTTAAATAGAAAGTTAAAAGCATATTTTATTTCTCGCAAATCAAGTGTCATAATCCAATCATAAGGATTTTCACATAAGGAAAAACAAATTCAACAAAGTTGAGTTAAGATTCCATTGGTCGTTACCTGCTAATTTGAACCACATCCAGAGAATACATTCCACTTGATGGATTATATTGTCGCTGCTTCACATACCCAGAGTCGATGACATAGCTATTATTATCATTCAAATTTCAGAACATTAATAATTAACATCAAAAGAAATGGGAAGAAAAAAAATCAACAAAAAAGAAGCTTAAATAGATGAGACTTATTTTTACAGTTTTTTAAAACCCGGATCAATTTAACAAAATGTTATGTGCAAAGGAGGAAGAGAATCAAAACATCCAGATGCAGTGGGCCTTGTGATAATAACCTACATAGCTTAATTCTGTGGTCCCCCTTTTTCCTATTTAATACGGTATGTAATACAATTCCACCCTCTCATTTCTGTCATTAATCTAAATATCTAATGACTAATAGCATGGATTAATTGATACCATCACAGTCAAGGCATCAAACTCCGATGAAATGACCAAATATTACTTATGTACATATGGCTTGAATACCAAATGTGTAAAAGATATACACTTGTAATGCCAAAAGTGTCCGGTTTGTTTCGGTTAAGTTAAAGGCACGGTATTTAATGCACCACGTCTTTAACCTTGACATATAAGAACTAAAATGAAAAAGATAAGCATCAAGAACAAGTCAAAGATTACTTTTCACCCAGGAAAAAGCAGTATGTACAAAACTATCACATAATTTTTTATGTAATAAGAATATGAAATAACATTAGAGAATCAAACTCTGTATCATTTCATCATACGATGCTAGATTAACCCAACGGTAACTGATTAGGATAGAAAACAATCGATATAACAAAAAATGTTGCAAATGTTGAGTCCCTTACACAACACCGTCTACAGTCAAAGAGGTTTCAGCTATGTTTGTAGCCACAATAAAGCGCCTACAATTTGGAGGTGGGGGACTAAACACCCGTACCTGCAGAATCATACAAATGACGAGGCACGTTAGTTATAATGAGAAATCTCGAGAAGATTGGAACATCACAAAAGTGAACAAAGAAAAAGAAAATATGAACAACTTGCCTGCATTTCAGGTGGCAAAGAGCCATGAAGTGGGAGGACTACTGCATCCATACATGATCCTGCCTCAAGGCTTTGGATTTTTTCCTCCAATTTTGATACCAACTTCTCTATGTCATCCTATAAAAACCTCATCACTTTCCAATAGAAATAACAAAGTACAATATGAAGAATATCATCTATTAGAACAGAAACCAATACTATAAAACATGAACTTTATACTACCTGTCCTGTCATAAATATCAAAATGTCCCCTTCTGGCTCGTTTACGTGTATATCTATAACAAAGATCACCAACATAGTGTCAAAAAAATAGCAATTAGTAAATTTCTATTTTCTAAAAAAAATAAAATAAAGGTTTTTCACTTACCAATAGCTTTTTTCAAAGAAGACTCGATGTAACTTTTAGGTTGCTCTGCACTATACATTATTTCTACAGGGAACAACTTCCCAGGAACATTCAAGATGGGGCACTCAGAAAAAAAGCTGGACACCTTTTCACCATCAAGAGTCGCTGAAGTGATCAAAACCTTTAAGTTAGAGGCACGTATTTTAATCAAACGCTTCATCAGCCCCATCAATATATCCCTATAAGATTAATATCATCATGGATTAGACGATATCAACTTTAAGTCGTTTGAAAAAGTCAAGAACTTTGAATTGCTTATCGCTTAGAAAATTAGTAATGGCGTGTATAAAAGAATAGCACAACAAAAAGTTTGAGAAATAAGCATCTATCAAGATATGGTACTGGATAATACACAAATCCACGATTCCTTACGTGTTTAAACTTCTTTCATGAGCCTCGTCCAATATTATAACTGAATATTGTTTCAATTCAGGGTCTGAAAGACTTTCACGGAGAAGTACTCCATCAGTAAGATACCTAGCCAAACACAAATTCATTGTATTATAACTACAAATCGCCAATAACTTGCCACATATAGATGCATATAATACGCAATAATAGCCACCAAGCTATTGAAATACATGAGTTTACTTAATACGAGTTCTCTCTGAAGTCCTATCCTCGAATCTTATTGCATAACCAACTTCATCACCCAATCGAACATCAAGCTCCTGTGCAACTCTTCTGTATATATCAAGAAATGAAAAACATAAAATGACATATGTAACAATGATAGCAACCTAAACCTACTTTACTTTACTAATCGATTACTTAGAAATGTTTCTAAAAGTAGATAACTTAACTAAAAAATCTATTGTATGAATCATACTTTTAAACTTGTAATTGTATGTATCTGGCCTCTTATCTCTTATGGCTTCTCAACCAGTGATGTGGCACCGGTTTTAATGATGTGGTGAAAACCTATATGGCTGCGACATAACAAATACTATGATTACCTAATATACACAAAACTAACTGAATAAGTAGGGGTGGCAAATCCCGACCCAGCACAAACACAACAGAAAAATCAACAGATTTAGGTTGGGACTAAACCGGGATTGGGCTGTAAACAAGTCGACACAACCAACATGTTTAATAAATGGGTTAGTTATGGGTTAACCTTCCTAACCCATTTAGTTTCAACTTATAACAATTATCATGTACCTATTTGATTTAGTATGGGTGGTCGACACGACTAAACTGCTTATTAAATGGGTTGGATTTAGTTTCAACTTTAAGTAAACAGGTAGGGTTTACATTGGCATATACAAACCAACAAAACACGACACGATTGTCAGCCCTACAGATGATAAGTACATTGGCAATAAACTGAAAGTTCGATACCTACATTATTAGTGGTATACATTTAAAATATAAAATAAAAAACACTAACTTCAACACATAGAACCTAAACTAGTGTCATTTGCAATTATACAGTATCATATCAATAAATCATATGGCATAATATATATATTATATATATATAGACAGACGGACGGACGGAGGAATGTGTTACCGAGAAACGGAAACGGCGGCGACACGACGAGGCTGAGTGACGGCGATGATACCGGAGTTGGAGTAACCGCTTCTGTGTAAAATCTGGGAGAGTTGAGTGCTTTTACCTGAGCCGGTTTCGCCGATAATAACTGTAACTGGATTTTGATCCACAATTTCTAATATCTTGTCTTCAAATTGTAGAATTGGGAGGTGGTTACCCTTACCCATATTCTCTCACTAATTTCTACTAATTCATTGATTTTCAGCTCAACAACAACAACAACAAGGACGGTGGTTTTAACTATTAATTAAATTTAATTTTGAGATTTATTATTTTCTACTAAATAAATTTCAAATTATATTTTTTATTTTGTTTTTTTTATTTTATTTTGCTACAAGATATAAATAAATAAGCTGGGCACAATGAAAGAACATAAAGCTGGTTTGCCCGAGAGGTTAAGGGGGAAGACTTAAGATCTTCTGCACATTAGTGCGCATGGGTTCGAACCCCATAGCCAGCACCATCAATGTTTCTTTTTTTCATTTTTTTAAAGATTGCAATTTATTTGGGCCATTTAAACTTTTGACTTGGTTTTTGACAAACTAGTTCCTGCCTTTTGTCAATTTTATGCATACTTAATTATGGAAATATTGAAAATTAAAATTTTTCAATATTAGAAATACTCATATTATCCTCTTATATATTTACACCATATATCTCTTATCTTCTAAAATATCTACACTACACCCTTTACATCAATTACCTACACCATTCGGCGCCGTCACCACCACCAACAGCCGTCGCCGCCACCACCAACAGTCGTCGCCACCACCACCAACAGTCGTCGCCACCACAACCAACAGTCGTTGCCACCACCACCAGTCGTCGTTGCCGTCGCATTGCGGGTACCCTCTAGTTTAAATTTTACATATAAAAACTACATATTGGCACTTTGGGTTACTCCAACAAGTACATGTGAAATTTAATTTTTTCTAACTCTTTTTTTCCATTATATTATAGTTTTATCAATTAATTATGAATCTAAATCCTAGATATTAATGTCAATCTCGTGAATACTTAATCCTAACATGAATAAGATATGGATAAAGTTGAATGTAGATAACCATGTTCCAATCTATGGGGAGAGACTGTTTTCAAAAAACTCAATGCTAAATATGAATTTGATTATTGTATAGTCTTTTTGCTATTATGTTATTGTGTAATTTTAATATTTTAAATTTTTAGGAATTTGGGTTTTTCATCATAAAAAAAATATATATTTACATGTCATTAAGTAAGAGTTATCTTTCAACATGTGATATTTGAGGTACATGACTTTCGATGTTGGATGCATCGAGTAGTGAAGTTAAAAGATCTAGGACACCAACAAGATTTTGTGAAAGGTTAATCATGATATCAAATTTATATGCGAATGAATTAATCATATCTATACACATACAAGGCATGAGCAACAATTTCTTATAAGTTATTTAATTCGCATTATTTGTGTATAAATTTAAGTAATCACATCACATATGTAATACAAACTAGAGGGGTACCCGCGCAACGCGACGACTAGTGGTGGTGGTGGCGGCGCCGAGTATTATAGGTAATTGATGTAAAGGGGTAGTGTAGATAATTTAGGAGATAAATGATATATAGTGCAAATATGTAAGGGGGTAATATGGACATTTCAAAATTTGAATTTTAAGACATTCTAAAATTAGAAAACCCATAATTCTTTATAAGTAGTTATAGATTATAGATATGTGAGGGTTGAGCAAAGATGTCATAGTGAAATGAGTTAGATAGTTATCTTTTCTTTACTATCTTATAAAAATTATAGCCCTCACTATTTTTGAAAATGTTGAAATTTTCTACATGCGATATAACAAAAATACCCCCTTCAATTCCTTTTTTCTAAATTACCCCTCTTTATTCACTAATTTAAACATCTCTACTTAATATACCTAAAATACCATTAATGAAGTAATTTACAACATATATCCCTCAACTCTTAAAATAACTACAATATCCCATTTTACATCAATTACATTTACATTAATAGCCTACATTACTCGCTGCCACCACCACCAGTCGCCGCCGCCACCCATCGCCGCCGCCACCACCACACCGCCACTGCCGCTGCATTGCGCGGGTACCATGCTAGTTCAAAACTTATCAAAGTATTATATTGTTAGGAAGATTATTACGAACAAAATGTCTTCATGTGATAAAAAATGGGTAAATGAGGAAGGTTTCCCTATCCGAGTTACTCGGGAATGACATATTTTTTGACATAGATATATGCAGTCTAACCGGGGTATCTCATGACCGTTTCCAACCATTTTCATGGCCTTTTCGCAAAGATGTTTACCTAATGAGGTTTCAAACTTGGGACCTTTTCTGAACTTAAGACCACTGGTTGTGAATTGAGTCGGAAGAGTCAAAACAATACAACTTCATCGGATTCAACTTCGTCCCAAGTTTCGAGAAGTGAAACCTATCTGGGACTTTATCAAACCACAAAGATTCAACAAGAAACATCGAAGAGTATTCGAGAAGAGGAAAGACAAAAGGAAGTCATCAAAGCGTTCACATTCCTCTGAACCCAAAATCTCACTCGTTTGAGTATAAGGGATAAAAGAAGAATCAAAAAAGCACGAGAAAATTTGTGGAGGAAGTATGGTAATGAGATTGGCGAAGACGAAGGCGCGTAGTAGTTTTTTCATATTTACTAATGTAAATTTTTTCATTAATGTATTTTTCTAAATGCAATGTTTTTTTTTAACAATATAAATGTTTGCTAATAATATAATGTTTTTTTTTATCTATACTCCCTTATAAAGCATTTCCCCCACCTCTTTCAGCAATTCAGATCTTGATAAGACTAAAATATCATTCATCATTCTTTACTATTTTAAACATATTCACTTGATATACCTATAATACCCCTATTAATTTATTAATTATATTTTCTTTATTCGTTTAATCAAACTTCCCTTCTTATACATTTACCTTATTTAATTATCAATTTAGTTTATTATAACTTATATTCTATAATTTTAATTATGAAAAATAATTATAACATTTTTAATTCATCGTAACACTATGTTACATACTTTGTGTGGTTACTATACTATCAATTTCTCAAAAACGTTGTCACGGTACCTCGCACAATGTGTATTGTTGTTGCTGCATCACGCGAGTACCCATCTAATTTTATAAATATGGGTTTTTAGAGTTATTGTGTTTAAATGGAAGTAAAAAAAAAGTAATTGATAAAGAAAATGAAGATGTGTTGTTAGCAAGAGTGTGTCACTTGGTGTGTAAGTTTAGAAGTGATGACGTGATTGATGTAATTATTGATTTTAATGCTTTTTCTTTTTTTATAACATTAAATATTATTTAACAATTAAATATAAATAAAATCCATTACATAAAAATAAAGAGACACACCATACTAAAATTATATCACACCCCAACTAAGACGGAAACAAGCACACACGCATACAGATTTTATATAGTATAATTAAAATGTATTCAAGATTCAAGAACAAAATTCAACAAAATATTCCAATTTATCATAAGATATAACATAAGAAGTTCCCACGCAGGAGAAGAACATGGCATAATGCCTAAGTCCTGGTACAAGAAACAAGAAATCAAGATAGCAACATATGTAGGTCTCTCTAGCCCTGTAGTCCAGTTACGAGTCTCATGCTACCAGCTCTAGCCTCCTCTTACATGGTTACCTGAAGAAAATACTTGAAAATGTTAATACAAAGGTTGGTGATTTCATAGGTTAAAGTAAATAAGTTTGAAGATGACATAGCCTCAGAAGAATCCACAAAACGCAAGTTTGGTTATGTACTTACCGTACCATTATGTGGCAACTGGCAAGTGTCAAGAATCAAGCTACCAATATCAAGTGTCAAGTGACAAGCGTCAAGCAGTGGCGGAGCCAGGATTTCGGGTCAGGGTGTGCCAAAAATTTATCAAACACAAACAAGTGCCAAAAATACTTAATATTATACCAAAATACGAGAGTCTTAAAATAGAATAGTTCATTTCAGTTGCACACGACGCTCTCTCAAATCATTAAAATCATCTAAGATTGTGTCTAAACTAATAGTATTAACAATATCACCCTCGATGTAAAGAACTAAGCTATCAGCAAGAAAGTTGTCACCCATTTTATTACGCAGTCTGTTTTTTACTATCTTCATGGCTGAAAATGCACGCTCAGTAGTTGCAGTAGACACTGGAAGGGTTAACACAAGATGAATCAGTCTGTCAACAAGATAATAGTGAGATGCTTTCCATGTGTCTGCTAAGCCTTTACACAAATCAGCTAGAGATGACAACTTCCCTAGAAAAGGATGAGTCTTCACATAAGATTCAAATTACTTCAAATTGAAATTCCAAAATATCCAATCCCTGCCTAAGGCATTCCTTAGCAGAATAGGATTGAAGTGGTTGAGAATCACCTTGGACACTGTAGCTCGGCT
>JAOEHQ010039690.1:0-12424 GCA_025447715.1 Asclepias incarnata | reverse complement strand
CCTTTCTAAAGCTCAATTGGAGTTGACATTGTCGACCCCGGCTCACCTGGCTGCAATTTGCGCATCCTGAAACGTGGCCTCAAAAAATATTGCCTCATTCAGCGCGCAACATTTTCTGGTGGATGATCAGTTTTAGAGACTTCATCTTCTATAACAGCCAGTTCATATTAGTATATCAGTGTTAATATTTGTATATGCAGTTGAATAGTTTGAAATTATATAACGCATTATATTTATGTAACTAACAAATATGGCTAATAAAACAAAGTGTTTACATACGGTAATAATCAAGAAAAGTTGTATATATTAATATAAGATCATTGTGGTAACAAATTTAAATTTTGGCTGCATAATTGTACCTTTTGGAACCGAAACGGGATCTGCGGTTTTGAATTCAAGTGTTGTACTTTTAGAGTTTGGTAGAAACAAAACACAATTTGTAAGATGGAAGGGCATGTCATCTTCTTCATCTTCAAATGCTTCTGCAGATTCCAAGCATATACATAAGAGTGTGTTAAAATGGATTTTAATTTCTGGTTTGTAAACACTATATATAATAGTACCATTGTATAATTATAAATTTATTAACATATTTGATTATATTTGAAACAAAAAATGGGATATGCATAATTGAATACCCTGATATATTATTGAAGCATAACTAAGACCTGTGTTGTGATTCATCCTATGTAGCACTTTCAAAAAATGGGATATGCGTAATTGAATACCCTATATACCTTATTTTCTTTGCCCAAATCCAATATTACTAAAAGGTATAATCCCAAAACCACACCAGAGAAAATAATATTTATTTTCATTTTTGATAAAGAGTATCAATAAGCATCATAAGGCAGCATATCAGCAAGAATGAAACAAAGTTATGAATAAATGGTAACTGGTTACCTTTTTCACGTGATTCGTTCCTATTATCATCTATTGTAATCGCAGCATATTTGCTCTGATACACGGTTCGTTTAGTCCACCTCTTGTTCATCCGATTCTTCTCATCTTTGGTGTTTGCCGGAACCAAGTGTGATGATGAGGCTGCCATACTTGAGCGAAAATGATATGAAGTTGTGTAGGGTAATTTTCTGGAGAAGAAAAGCCCAAAGTGTTTAATCGTTCAACTTATTGAATTTGGGGAAGAAATAGGGACGTAATTTACACAGATTACGGGTATATATTTGTATCATTTGGTATCTGGGTATCATGTAAGCCATCAAAATGTAAATGGGTTGAATATTTAGCTAAAAAAATTTATTTTTCTTTTTAAATGGTAAAAATCCTATGCTTATATTACATAATGTTCAATACATTATATATTTTACTTTATATAGTTTATATTATACTGAATTAAAAATGCTTGACACTTTTGACCTCTATATGGTTAGTTAAAAGTTATAGGTCTTTTTTATAACGCGATAACATATATGGTTCCGTCTCCCTCTCACATTGAATTCAATGACATGCCTAAATGTTTTTTAAAAATTTAAAGATTGTGAGTGGGGAAACATGTATGAAGATGCCGTTAGAAGCATATATTTATCTATTTTTTTCTATAATATAACTCAAACTGCAATGAATGAAAGAAAATTAATTAATCTTATTCCTTATTCAAGTCACAACAAAAATAGATTTAGAAATTGAAAAAAACATTTGAATTCACATTCAAATTCCAATAATTTTAAAAGAAGATGTCTTTATTTAATAAAAAAAAATGCAACTGTCAATAAGTAAAACATGCAGTAGTGAAAAGGCTGCGGCGCACTCCGGAAAAGAATATTTTAAATTAGAACCCCAAGTTTACCATGTTTTATCTATATTAGTCATAATTTTTATCTACAATTAATCTTAAATACCTTTGTTTTTCATAATTTCATGAAGATACATAATAATTCAAATAAGTTCTTTTTGATCAAGTGAAAATTCAGATATCAATTTTTAACTTTCAATATTTCATCAATATTTATGAATGTCACTCATTCATCTAATATCACATCTTAATGATTATGATTATTCGAAAACTTGGGATACCTAAAAACAATATGTTTTAGTCGTTTATGAATGTTGTACATTTAACTAATAACGAAATCAAAATGCGGTTCGTTAAAGGGTTTATTTTTGTTAAAGATACTATATACAGGGTAGAAACTGCAACAAAATAATATTTGAAGGGGTTTCAATTTTATTTATAAAATTACATACCTACTTTTAAAAATATGAAAATTCAAAATAATAGTACGTGCATTTTGATTATATACATACTGCCTAATCTTTTACTACAGTATATAAAACATACATATAACACATTAAGAATGAATTTGTATTTGATTATGAGCTTATATAGTGTAATATTTTATTAGTATTGGTATTGGGATTATTAAAGTGCACTGTTTATTACCACTTAATATCTACCACATTTATATTTATATTTATAATCAATCTTCTTTAGCAACTAAGAAATCGACTGATTCATCATTTCATCCTACCTACCTTTTCATTTCAGGCATTTGAAGAAATGCAGAACCAAGTAAGTGATTTGCGAAGCTTTTGCTAGATACTGATATTTCTTACAATATTTTTATAGTTTGATGCATTATTTGTAAGATAACCTGATTCCAATATGGTTGTGCATATGGTCTTACTAAAATGAACATGTATTATTGAATAAAATAGAGATTGTTCAAACCTGTATTTTTTACGATGTTTGTCAGCTGTATGCGTTATTAGATATTGTTGGTCAACATCATTTGATGTGTTACTCGTGTTTGTAAATTAGGGTTTTTTACTTTAGAGGTTATATATACACAAGTAATTTTTTCGGAATAATTAAACCAGACTTTGTATTAGGAAACATGTTTTTATGGTTAGTAATGTAATGTTTTTTATTTGGTGGTCCAAGATATTGAAGTGAATATATTTGTATTTTATTATAGCAGAAGGGGTAAGAATGGTTAAATATATACAATGGTTAAACATGCTTCTTCCAAGATATCTGTTGGAAGAAGCATATTGTTTTGAGTATAAAATTCGACACCTGATCATGTTTAGAACTATGTGATTAATAACAGAACCGCGGACAGGTTTTAGTTGATGTCGTGATGAATGAAAAGCTCCTAAAAGGACTGGTAATACTTCCTTGTTTGCTTTTATAACATATGATGATTCAAAGCTTATGTTTCATTTCTGATAATGTTCAAAACAACATTTGTACACAGATGCTACCAGGTTATTTCAAAACGCTTGTCTCAAAAAACTGCTCTACCATTACATTGGTGGACTGGAGGATGAGACGATATGACGTTTGCATAGAAGACTCTGGGTATAACAACGTGAAGATCAATGGACATGCTGAATTGGCTGATTTTGTCTATTCTTCACTGAATCCGGACACCAACAAAATGCTTCTGAAGTGCATAGGGAGAGACACATTTGAGGCTTCGACCTTCAACTCGGTTGGACTGGAAATTGTTGATGCCGGTAGGGGCACACAGTTTGTAAAAAGGTGTATCTCATTCGTAACTGAAGAAACTTTCTGTCATGAGGTACAGAGTTTGTTATGATTAGAACTTTAACTATTGATCCCCCATAGATATGTTAGTATTCATTGAATTATGTCCAAGTGACCTATATTTGGAGTGTATTGTTGCAGCTGTTGTCAACCCTGTTTTTTGATGTGTTGCGTGAAGAGAAGCTGTTGAAGCCAGAAAAACGCGTTTGAATAGTTGGTAGCAGCCAAGCTGAAGATGTAGAAGTTATTTGGGAGTTTGAACCTGATATGGAACGCAAGGTTAATGAAGAAAAGAAAGGGGTCTGGTTGGCAAACGGCTTCCACAGTGGTAAATGGACCAATTTGTGTTTAGAAAACAATGTTGAAGAAGATTCTACATTGATGTTCCCTTTCATCCCAAGACACAAATTGTTTACCATGGATGTTTTTAATAAGAAAGGAGTTGGCCTAGGGATAGCTGTTCCAGGTAATTTTGATGTAAACTTTTGTATCAGTTACAAATTACTTTTTAACGGAATGAAAGAACCAATTAAGCATGTGTATTGAGGGAACATATTTCAGATGTTCGAAGAGTTGGCAGTTCTGAAAGACAATTACAAGGTGTTGACACTCTTAATCACAAATGCCGAATCAAGAAGCACAAATGCAATTCGGACACAAATGCTTCGCTGATTACATTCCAATACCACTCTTTGATAACTCATAAATTGGTACTTGTAGTATATAATGTTTCACAGATTTATGTATTTAATTTACTTTGACAAATGATATAGGCTACAAATATATTGCATCTTATGTACAGCTAATACAAATTCTAATAATGGTATTATTTTAACAGACACTGCCAAAGGACTTTGTTCGTGATAATGAACTGCATACTTACTTGGTGGGAGCTGCATTAAAGTTTGGCAGAATGAAGTTTCAAACCGGAATTGAGATTAAGATTGATAAGCGAAACATTGGTGACCAAACTCATGCGGTTTTGACTTATAACTGGGCTAAATTTGGATCTGCGACTGGGATTGTCGTTGGGGAGGTAATGAAGTTCCAAGTGATGCAGAGAAAATGTGTGCCTGGCGAACTGGTTTATTTTGATGTCTGTTGAGGCGATACAATGGGATAGTATATAATTGTTGTCATGATATCTATAACATATTTGTCACTTTCAAACTTAACCAGTCCATTATGTTTGCTGATTTTGTAAAAAAATTTTTGCAGCAACATAATATTTAGTAAATGGTGTGGGCTGTAAGTATTTATGTTTTTTACATGTGGTACACTATATAATGCTTATGTATTTAAAGGCATGATGCATATGTAATTTTAACTACTGCTGTTGATGTATGGTTGCAGCAAGAATATATATATATATATATATATATATATATATATGATAAATGTTTAGTAGCAGTTTTGTATGTAGATGAACATTTGTTTTCAAAACCTGAAGTTGTGATGAATGTTTAATATGTATATTTATATGATACAGCATGGATATCTGTTAAATGGTTGATACTTGTCATAATACATAGGCTGTAAAAACGTTTGATAGAGTTAGAAATTTCAAGAACATGTGTTATACCACATATAATTAGAGGTTATATATCTAAACCATTCATAATAATATTAACTATACCCAAAAGTCAAACATTGCAACAGTAGTAATCATTAAGGAATTATTTATAATTTAAAAATATAAATCCATATGAATGAATGATAACCACATGTATATGTATAATGATGATATAAGTTAATATTATTTACCCATTAAACACACATCTACTTTTTATCTTAATTTCTTCTTCCTAGAAAACCCTAAAACATGGAGGTACACATCTCTCTATTTTTTCTTTATTGCATAACGTTATTTTAGCTACATTAGATAGATGATGAGTGTATTAAGTTGTATGTGTTATGCTTCATCATAAGGTTGGCTGTTAGTATATAAAGCTCATACATATGCTCATAGCACTATACTTGCCTACATATGCTCATAGAATCCATTTTTCACATAATTGTAAAACGGATAAAGATCCATGTCTCCCCATAATTGTAAAATCCAAAATTGCACTTAAATAACTCAAAAAACAATCACCATGTAAAAAATAATCAATGGTTGAGATTGATTTAAAAATTTTAAAAGGGTTCCTAAAGGTTTCTGACCTTTTAGGGGTTCCTAAAGTAACTTTTCACTAGATATATATATATATATCTATATATATCTATATATATATATATAAAGAAAGAAACATGTAGAACAAGAAATAACACAAATGAGTGAATTAATTACAAAAGAAAGTATATATTTACAAACAAATACAGGAATTAATGGTAATACTAATATGATAAACTTAAAGTGTAGATTATGGATAGATTATAATATATTTTTTGATTTAACAGGAATATTAGATACAGGAGCAACAAAAAGCTTAATATCTTATAGTTTAATACCAAAACAGTATCATAAGAAATTACCTTATAGATTAAATAATAGAACAATAGAAGATAGAGTAATATCTATTACACACTGTCTAGAACAAACAAAAATACAGTTTTTAGACTTCCAGGAAATTATAGTATAAAATATGAGATGCCACAAATAGTTGTTAACCCTGAAAATATAAAGTCTAGAGATTTTGTTATAGGATTAAACTTTATCTTTAATTTACAAGGATCCATAACAATCTCTAAAAATCTTATAACATTTAGTAAACATACATATAGTTATCCGACACTTAGGTATACACAGATATCAGAGTTTGCACAGAAGCGTGGTGGACAAGGCAATTTAGAATTTTTAAAAACACAAACTAAAAATTCACCAAAAGTAGAAAATGAAGCCATAAAATTATTAACAGAATTTATGTCACATGAATTAGAAAAAGGGAAAGATGTTAGTAAGAGCATAAATTATCCTATAATATTATATATATATATATATATATATATAGTAATGATATATGTAATTAATTTGGTATGTCTAAAAATTTAGTGTTGATATATGGATACTACTCATTCTATCTTTCTTTAATTTTAACCTTTAATCTAACATGGGTCAACACCAGATATTTGAACATATGTTTAGACCTACCAAATTAATCACATACTCACATTTATGATTTTTCATATATATATATACTAGACTGGTGCCGGCGCGATGCGGCGGCAATAGTGGTAGCGGCGGTAGTGTGGTGGTGGCGGCGGCGACTGGTGGTGATAGCGGTCCCGGCAGCGGTGATGTGGTTATTGATATAAATGTAATTGATGTAAAAGGGGGTAATGTAGTTATTTTAGGAGTTGAGGGATAGATATTGTAAATTATTTCATTAAGGGTATTTTAGGTATATTCGTTAATTATAAAAAGAAAACTTTTGAAATTGAGGGGCATTTTTGGTATTTCAAAGACAGAAAAGTTAAAAAATGGGAGAAGGTTGCTCTTTTAATAAGGAGTATAGATATATTAGAGCTGACAAATTAGGTACCTGTTAAGGGAAAAAATATACTATGCAATTTTTTTATTTTTTAAAATAATTCTTTTTAGTAGTTTAGGGTTTATTATTTAACTTTTTTGATACATAAAACGTATAACTGTCACACTTAAACCACAAAAGTCAAGTGTTAAACGAGTCATTTTTATGTTTGAAACTTATGTTATTCGCGCACTTCGAACCTGCTAAGACCTGATAAGACATGATTTGTCAGCTTTAATATATATATATGGTGGTTGTTTCTCCCCACCTCCCATTTAATTGTAACATAATGTGCATATATAAGTTAAGACAAACTTTTGCTTCTAGCATTCTTGATAGATTTTAATAAAATTCGCATGTTGTTCTCCAAAAGGAAATAAAATACTAGTATTAAACATGCGAAATCAGCTTTAATTTGCTCTAGAAACAAGATGGTAAAAGAGATACATGAATGCACCAACCATTCATCTCTTTGCAAGATTTTAACCTAAGAGGACTCCTAGTACTTAATACGAGTATTCATATTACTAGTATTCACAATCAATACTATTGCATATTATTAGGTGTGACTAGTATTGATGAATACGAACGAATGCTTCCTCCTCTCACATACATTTTTATTTAATATTTAAATTTAAATGCTACGATTCAAAGTTAGTATTAGCATTAAAGATGTTGAAAGGAATTAATAATGTATTAATATTAAAAAAACGGTTTTTGTTGATGTTGTGTTGACACTAGTATTCATCAAGGTTGGAGAACTCGTGACTCGGACTCGACTCGACCCGGGGAGTACCCGGATTGGGATTTTATATATAAACATAATTATTTTTGAAATTATATGTAATAGAACTTTAAAATATATTAAAAATTTCAAATTTAAACGTTTATTTTTATAAACAATATCATAATACTTCAAAGCTCGAATATTATATTAAACATAATATTAGTTGATAGATTCACGCTTCATCATCATTTTGTCCGTACCAAGATTTAAAGAACTCATGACTCGGACTCGACTCGGCAAAATAGAAAGTCAGAAGTTTATTTCAGATACTCGAACGACTCAGAGGAGTTTTACAACCTTGGTATTCATTGGTATTGGAAGGGAATCATGAATAATAAAATATCGAAGAAAGATAATACATTTATACATGTCACTCGATTAAAATATTCATATTGCCAATGTTTTCTTTTTAATTAATTTACAATAAGAATATAAGATGTCCTCATGTCCATATACTACTAGCTATGTTTTTTTATTCATTATAGATAGATTTCTGTGAAGTGATGGAGACAGGTGAGTGGTCAAATCAAGGAAGCTTTAAAGGAAATTTGAATTATTAAAGTGGGTATTTATTTCCATCTCTTTTTTTTATTATACATCTCTCACTAT
The DNA here is from genome assembly GCA_025447715.1 of Asclepias incarnata. Taxonomy (NCBI): domain Eukaryota; kingdom Viridiplantae; phylum Streptophyta; class Magnoliopsida; order Gentianales; family Apocynaceae; genus Asclepias; species Asclepias incarnata. The sequence goes on along the minus strand of JAOEHQ010039690.1, from coordinate 4,047 downwards.
GAAAAAATAGTTGTACACTAATACACGGTTTACTATACATTGAAATGTGTATTTAAGAAAAAAGTGATGAAAATAGGAGGCCCCTTCCTAAATCCTTAAACCATCTCCGATAGTCTCATTCTTGAATATCTTTAGAAATTCTTAATTAAGGATGTTTTTTTAAACCATTGAAGTTTATCCTTAGGTTGATATTTGTGGGCAAAAACTCCTAACTAAGGATGTTCTTTAAGGATATCTTTAGTGTTTTTTTTTTTTTGTGTATATGAAATAATAGGTGGTGAGATAAAAAATGTAAGGATATATAAGGATGTTTGTGTGAATGAAGGTAAAATTAAGAAAATTTAAGGATTTGTAAAAATTGTATGAATTTTTAAGGATATTATATGACAGCTGAAGGATGCCTGGGATGTTTCAACCATTTGAGATGGTCTTAGACCATCTCTAAGGGAAAGTCTAAGAATATCATTACATATCTTTAGCCAATGATTCGTGGGTATATGTCCTTAGTCAAAGATGTGATCTTTATGCATCCTTATATTCTTTTTTGTTTGGTGATGTGAAAGATATATAAGGATATATAAATATGTTTGTATAGTTGGAGGTAAAATTAAGGATTTTAAGGATTTGTAAGAATTTATAAGGATTTTTAAAAATATGATGTGGAAGCTGAAGGATGACTAAGGATTCTTTAACCATAATCTCCAATGGTATCTTCATCCTTAGGCATCCTTAGCCGTCACATCATCTGACATATCATATCCTTACAAATCCTAAAAGTCCTTACAAATCCTTACAAGCCTTAATTTTACTTCCAATCATATAAACTTTTTTACAAACACTACAATTTTTTTTTTCCATTTATTCACATTTTTAGTTAGTGTGAACAATTTATAAAATTTTATCACGCTTATAAGTGTGTAAAACTATATTAAAATAAAAGTTCACACTTTTAAGTGTGTAGAAATAGGTATGATAGGCTACAAAAGTCCACTTTTAAAAGTGTGTAAAAATTTATCCACACTAAAAAGTGTGGAGTTTTAAAAATTCACAATTTTAGGTATGGACTTTCATATTTAATTTGTCACACCACTTTTATCCACACTAACTATTAATTTGTCACACATTTAAGTGCGAATATATGATAAGAAAATATGTGAATAAATGACTAATTTTTTGTAGTGTATATCTTAGATATATCAGATCATCACGTTTTCTAGGATTTGTTTGGAAGAAGATGATATATAGATCTGATGGCCGGATGGCCAAAAAAGAGTCCGGCAACCATGATATGTTATCATCTGAAGCGTATTAGAATTCGTTTTATGGATGCAAAAGGGTGATAAGTTGTATCCATCAAAGTCTCATTATTAGGCAATGGACACAAAGCAATGATGATATGAAGAAAAAGAAGAAATCGTATACACTTATATTTTTTCCAAATTCTTTTGTAAAACTGCTAGTTGTTTTTTTAAATATTTATTATTATATTATTATTAATAATAAATTTTTTTCCTCTTCATATTCTTTTTCTTCTACTCACTCAGCCACCATCGGATTTGTTGTCGGAAAAAGAACTTCTGGTGGGTGTATGTGTTGACGAGAGAGAGAGAGAGAGAGAGAGAGAGAGAGAGAGTGGTGATGTTAGATATGGGTTTTTTTAATGTTAGATCCGGTGGGTGTAATGAATATAGATAGATTAATCTATAATGATAGATCTGGGTTGAATCTGTAATATGATAGATCTGGGTATTAAATGGGATGTAACAAAGGGAAGGACCAAAATACCCATCACGTGTCTGGCATGTGACTACTTTTTAAACGGATGTTAAGGGTTATGACCAAAAGTGTTGACGGAGGCGAAAAAACTGGACCAAAACTGTAATAAATGAAAGCTAGGGATGAAACCTGCAAGTAGCGATCGACGACAGGGACGGAAATTGTAATTAACTCTTTAATAAAAGATTGTTTGTTTAATTATATAAAGTATTTTTAAGTTTTTAATGAAATATGTCTCCTAAATCTATCTAATAGTGTCAGCGTATATTTGGAAGGTGTGAAGTCGCCGATGTTATATATCGTAATCTAGTCATAGTATCTCGAATATACAACAGTTAGAAATGATGGCATCCGAAAATGGTTACAACAAACGATGCGATATATGAATGTTCGCATGAATATCGATTTGTGGTCGTAAATTAGTCGTATACTAAAATGATTTGGTAAGGTGCATTGGAATCCGAGAATGACTCAAAAGAGAGAGACAAAAACTAGCATGACTACTTGAAATTAAAAAATTCAATACTAAAAACTCAATTGAGTTAAAGTAGACAATTTATTTTTGAATTAAGCCAAAAAAAAATCTACTTATTCAAATTTCCCATTTGTTATTTCCAAAACAATTATCTGGTAATTTATTATACATCGTAACACATGAGAAAGTGTTCTACATTCATACCATCATATGTATAAGTTAGAATTATTTGTATGTTGAATTTTTGTTGCTTAAAGATAAAAAGAGAAATAAAATTCAAGTTGCTATTAAATCTAAAATTAATATACTTTTGAATGGCAAATGTTAGTTGATACTAGTTAGTTATCATCAAGTTAGTAATTATACCCCACTGTTCGGATTTAAACCAAGACTTCTAACAACTTGGTTTTTTTCCCAATATTATCTCATCGTAGCCGAAGAGTGATATCTCACATTCTCTACTAGTAGCTTGGTATAAAAAACCCAGGTGGTCTGATATATCGTTTTTTGAGTTGCCACACGTCATTCTTCGTCGGTTTATGGCAGCCGAATTTGTATCTTTGGGCTTTGGCTCCGATTTTCATTCAGGTTCATCTGTGCTACCGATAAATAGCTTTAATTTCTTTGAGTTATTTTCAATGTTACGTTATGTGCGTTTGACACGATGATTGCACGCTTTATCTAGAATTTTGCACGTTTCTTTTGATATACGAACGCTCGACTTCCGTATTAGTGACAACAACTTTATTGATTGTATGGCTCCACACACACTTTACTTGTAGGCTTGCAGCCCATTGGCTAGACCTCGTCCATGTCTTGGGCCCCATCGATCGAATGCATCCCTTTTATGGGCTCAATGGCTCCATATGGGTTCAGGTTTTATCTCGTTCCTACTATTGTATGACAATTCATCTTTGCCTCATATTAAACATCGTCATCAACAAACTACGTATTGTTTGGTTTTTTCTCTTTAAGAATTTTCCGCATGGGCTGAAGAAATATGTTAATATTAATATTAGGCACAACCTAAATATGTAGATGGACTCATGGACTGATGGACATATGGTCCAATAAAGCTTAACCTAATATAACGTTGTATCATATGTAGAGTGATCTATAATAACAACCACAAGGGTGATAGCTTAGTGGTAAGAGTTTGGTTTCTAAGGATGAAAGTATTTGGAAGTCTCAAGTTTGAATCCCATGAGCAAAAAAATTACACCCCTTGTGGTCACGGCGCCCCGGGATTAGTCGGCTCACAAAATGGTTCGGATAACTAGGTTATAAACATATACTTTAACACTTCGTAATGTCATTTACAATTTGTCATCATAAATAGTTTGATTATCACACTTTGTTTTACGATCTTGTTGAAATTTGATATTGTTCGTGATTTAATATGTTGTGTTTAACTTTATATAATCTTGATTTTTAGGCTCAAGTAGAATTAGATGATTTTGATGATTTAACAGGCTGCAGCGTACAACTAAAACTTTCTAAATGATTGCCTGCAAGTTTACTCTAACCTTTTTGTTTAGTACGGATTATTTTGTTTTATCAAACATATACTATTAGTACTTATTGTTTTGTTTTGGTCCATCTAAAGTATAAACGTTGGCTACGTCATTAATTATAAAACACAGTTAACTTAAAAAAAACATGTCTATTAATTGCTTTCTTTTCCCAACCGATACGCATTTGTTGTATATATATATATATATATATATATATAAGGATTAGTTTCTGAGAATGTAACTAACTATGGTCAAATGGTCATAATAGGAAAGAACAAAGAT
>JAOEHQ010039679.1:0-12425 GCA_025447715.1 Asclepias incarnata | reverse complement strand
TCTTTGAGATCCCGCAAAGCTTTCCTAAAGTTTTCAACATTTTGAGTGTAATACCACATGTAACTCATCTCCTTTTTTGCCACCCCAAATATCGACTCCACTACTTTCCCAACCACCGAACTAGCAACCTGTTCTGCCATTCAAAATTTTTTTTTTCGGGGTTTTTTTTTATTTATTTTTATAAACGATATAACAACACAGAATGAAGAATGGATGATAACAAACTATATATTGTAGGATAGATATGATGAAGTAATTATAAACAGGATTTATTATTATTATTATTATTTTTGCGCAAATAAGGATAGATATGATGAAGCAAGAATAAATTGTAGAATAGATAATATTCAAAAGAAGTCTAAGTAACAATACAACATTTACAGCAAATTTTAGATCCGAAATATAGAGAACAAGAAGACTCTAAATATGATATTATGATGTACACCTAATCCTACCAACCTCGTTTACTCTTTCTTCTTGACACGGACTCAGTCCATCCATCAATACACAATTAATGCACAATAGGTTCATCACGTGCTCAACCAACAACATAATCAATGCACAATTAATTTGTATAGATATATATACATATACTAGGTGTACAACCTGTATGCAAACATAGACCGGTAATAAGAAATTTATATAATACGTCTTTTTAAATGATTACTGAATATAATTAATTGTTAAATAAATAATTTTTGGCAAAAGAATAATCTGTTGTAATGAAAGTGGATTAAAAAACCAGTAATTCATATTGATATTAGATTGGTTTAAGTAATTTTGTTATGTTGTTGAAAAACCAAAGTGTTATATAAAAAAAGAATGGTTTAAAAATAATATTTATAGGCAAAGAATAAGATGTTGTAAAGAAAGTGGAGTAAAGAAACTATAATTCATGTTGATGTTAGTTTTGGTTTAACTAACTTTGCTATATCAATGAGAAAACAAAGTGTTATGTAATAAAGTGTAAAAATAATTAGATTTTCTTAAAATACCTTAAAAAGTCAAATGTTTATAAAATTTCAATTAATTTAAAAGCATTGAAAAGTAACTTTGATGTAATTATTTTTACTAAATATTGTTTACATATTCTTTTTACACTATTACAATGATTCGTCATATAATAAAACTTATTGTATAAATTTCCTAGTCAATGAACCCGTACATGTGTACATACGGAGTGTCGATAGGAAATTTATTCAATAAGTTTTGTTAAATGACGAATCATTATAATCAATCGTTAATTAAATAATCTACCATGTCAAGTTTTATAGACACTCGGGATAAATGAATTGTTTATAAATAAAGCAAAAATGCTTTCATATCATAAAGTTAAAAAAGAATAGTTTGAACCAAATAATTTTTAAAAATGGTGCAATCGAACACATATATACAGTAATTTATGTATCTCACTAAATCAACTATATATATATCATCATCCTTTTTTATATAACAAAGATAGAATATGCATGTCCAAAAATTACAAGTAAAAGAAACTACTTAGTGCTTTAGTGTTGAACTTAGTTGCAATAACTGTAAAATTTGATCCGTGTTCGGTTCAACCTCCCCATCAGTCCATCACCTAAAAGAACTTTCATTGCACCAAAATTCTTCTGAGCTTTTCTAATGCTTGTATTCACAGATATATCCATATATTTAGAACAATTCAGTTAATTATACAGTCTTATTAAATGATGATTCATGATAATAAATCATTAAACAAATGACTTTTGTCAAATGCCAATTTTTACAATGTAAGCCTTATTAAATGGATGGTGATTCTTTCGCGGAAAGTTTTTATGCATTCAAGGAAATATAAAGTAAAATTACAAGCATGCCCTCATATCTTTATTTCCCTTCTATGTTTGACTCAAATCCCATATCCCCTAAGTACCCCAAACCCAATTTCTCCCCCTACACATATTTTGCCCATCGGCCATCTCTGTGATATATTGTTGTTCAGTGTTGACTCATCCATAAAGAAGCAAATTACACATTCGTTAGAATAATTGTAAAATTACAACCCACCCACCCCTTAATTAAAATCCCCCAATCCTTTGAAAAATTGAAAATCTCATGCCGGCTTCTTCTTCATCGTCTTCTAATACAATCAGTCCCACACATCATCATCATCACAACACCAAGTGCGATGTTTTCATAAGCTTTAAAGGTTCAGACAATTACACTGATCATCTCCACGAAGCCTTAGTAACCGCAGGTATCAAAACAATTACTTATTGTCAAAATACCTTAAGAGAACCAATGTTTTTACAAACACAATTAACTTTGAAGCATAGAAAAGTAAGTGTAAATAAACCATACTTTACATATATAATTATCATTTACCACTTACTTTACCATCTAAAATTTGTATTTATAAAAATATGAAAACACGGGGTGTCGATAGGTCATTTATAAAATAAGTATTAATCTTTAAGCACAAGTCCATCTAATTAATCACTACATCATCACGTCTCATGAAACCTCTACAACCGGCTTTTATGATTTTCTGTTGTTCTTGCCTAAAAAACCACTCCATCTTCACGTATGTTGTTCATTTTATTAAATGATTAATCATTACAATCAATTGGTAAATCAAAAATCTTTTATCATACAAAGTTGTAAATGCATTGGGTTGTTAGCCCAGTGGTCAGAAGGTTTTCCCATAGGGGTTTCCTGTTGGGGGGTCTCAGGTTCGAATCCTGCTACATGCAAATGTGGTGAGGGGGCCTTAGCAATGTTATACCTATCTAACACATGGGGAGCAAACCTTTTAGGGCATTGCCAGAAGTCGAACCAGCGTGGGTGCTCTCGCGTGGGGAGAGTTAGCCATTTATCCGCTGCTGCCTTACAAAAAAAATAAAAAAAATACAAAGTTGTAACTTTTAATAAATATTAACTTGTATTATAATTTGTGAAGTTTAGACAAAAAGTTCTTATTCAAACCATAAGATTTTTGATTTGTGAATCAATTGGCATATCAAAACCTAGTATGTATATATATATATATACTAGTAGGGGACCCGTGCGTTGCAGCGGCGACAGTTTATAGTGCGCGAGATGTCGTAACGGTAATAATTTACAAATCGTTTAATACATTATTCCGTTCTATTTTTGGAGCTGAAATAAAAAAGAAGTTGGTCAACAGAGGTCAAGTCAACAAAACCATAACTCAATAAGAAGGCTAAGTCAGCTGTGATTCAAAAGTTTTTACTATGTTTGCGAAACAAGGCAAATGAAAAAACAACCACCATAAAATTGCTCATTGGTGAATTTCTCAAATATATGGTTCAAAGTGACAAAAGAAGATCCAAGTGTAATAGATTGGCTGTATTTAATGCTCATGTATATTGTTTGGCAAGTTATACATCAACCAAAACTTTTCTGAAATTCCAGGATTCAATGGATACTTTATTTAGCCAAAAAAAACTTGCAAAATTAGTTAATCTTATAGCTAAACTTATTTAGCAAAACTTATATATATATATATATATATAATTTCAAAATACAATGGCCTATTAGCAATGGTTACATAGCTGACACCATTGAGCAAATAACAGTGACATAAGAAAACATAACTTCAAAAAAGAATGGCAATTTTTTAATAATCTTCAACGGAGCATAAGTTAACCTCATACATGTACAAGCATCCTAATATAATTGGGGGGGGGGGAAACCAAATCAAGGCTATTGCATTTGCATATGGCCTTTTGAGATCGACATGTTTTGTATGTCGATACTACTTATCAAAACAATGGATAAGTTCATTGAGAGTGATACATAGGAAAAAACTTAGAACTACTTCTTACACTATGCCTTTGTCGGATTAGGTATTTTTATCGGATGGTTTGCTTAAAAAAACCCAATATCTTATTATGGAGAAGATGCAGCTTAAAATATCACAATTAGACGGAAGTAGTAATACAAAACAAAGAGGCCATTAATCTGACTAATATAGATACTAAAATCATCTTACTTTAGACTCATACGCTCTTTGCAGAAGCCTAAGACCAAGCAACACATACCACAATGGCACCAGTCGTCATTTTACATTGTTCTCCTCCTTGTTAGTCACTTTCCGTTCTTGTATGTTAGATCCGAGTTGCATGATCCTTCCTCAACTTTTCTGCATACCAGAAAAGGATATGAACTCAATAAGGAACTGAATTTGCACCCAAAACTCGATGTTAAGGCTTCCAGTTCTTGGTGAATCAGGTGCTTCGGTTAGTGACCTTGCTCATCTGGCTTTAGATATATTAAAAGTAAACACACTATAGTCCATAGGTGGAAGAATTGTTTGATACATCAATTTATTCACCTGAAAGAAAGAAAAGGTCCGACTTTACTTGTAGCAGTTTGTATCAAGCATCATCTGCAAGAAATAAGAAGAAATCATTCACATAAATAATGCAGCTTTAATGGTTTTCTTAATATTTTCTGGCATGATTGTGTAGGGGAATCCACTTTTAACTTTTGAGAGACAAATTTCTTGTTGATTTCAATACTATCAAAGTTAATAATGGTGGTCAGGAAAATCTTAAATGATGCATTGAACTATATAGAAAATTAATGGAAGTGGAATCAATTTGGAGATGGAAAACAAAAGGTAACTTTTCGTCTTGAAAATACAGCACCTGAATTTCAGATGGAGTAATCAACTTCTACCACAGTACTTATTTTTTTCTGTTGCAAAGTAAACCATTGTTCTTCACACACGCGAACACACAAACACATGTGCATGCACACACACATAAACATAGTACGTAAAATGGAGATCTTGGAGAAATTGGTAAATCGTAAATAAGAAAATCCAATCGGCAGTGCTGCCAGGGTTTGTCCAGAATCATTGGTTTTTGCAAGGTGTGGTGTTCTTTTTGAAATTTCTGCGGTAGTAAAAGAGCTTAAGTCACACCGATCCAGTAATGAGATACGAAAACATAAATTAAAAAAACAATGGCATTTTTTTTTTCTAAGGAGTACAAGTTAACCACAAAAGTGTACAAGAATCCTATTAAAAGAAAAAAACTTTGATTCAAGGCTAAAAACTTGAGCTTTTTCAGATGAACAGATACAAGATTTCCTCAACAGATCTACTTAATGGTACCTTTTCTTTTTCTTTTCATATGTCAATATTGCTTGTTAAAAAAAAATGGAGAACTGTTTATCGAGAGCGATTAATAACAAAAAATGGACTATTTCAACCATTTTCCCTTTGTTTATGTATTTGCACTATATGGTTTGCTTGAAAAAACAGCTAAGATCTAATATGGAGACAAAATATAGCCTAACATATTACATTTGGACAAAAGTACTAATGCAAGAAATTTAACAAAAACGTCATTACTTTGAGCCTTTGACCTATATAGATACTTAAATCATCAGGTGCCGGTGGGTTTTCGTGTGGAGATCTTTTAATTACGCCCTATAAATCCTTTAAATTCACACACTCTTTGCAGAAGTGAAATACAAAGCACACTTAACCACAATGTCTCCGGTTGTCATTTACCTTGTTCTCCTTGTCCTTACCAGTCACTTTTCCTTTTCCGCTGCTAAACCCCAGCTACACAATCCTTCCTCAACTTTTCTGCATACAAGAACGGGATACAAACTCATTAAGGAATTAAACTTGCACTCAAAACTTAATGCTAACATCTTTAAGCCAAACACATCTGATTCAGTCCGCATTGCAGATTCCAGGATTGTTGAGAAGTCACTAAGTCTTCCAGTTCTTGGTGACTCGGGTGCTTCGGTTCATGATCTGGCCCATCTTGCTGGATACATTCGAATTAAACACACTATAGGTGGAAGGTATCTTTTAGTATCACCATTCACCATAATAGTGTACAAAATTGCTAAAGGTTAAAGTATAATTAAAAAATCAAACAGTAACTATAATTTTTACTATGTTAGCAGGATGTTCTACTACTTCTTTCAATCAAGAAACAGGAAGGATGATCCTGTGGTTATATGGTTGACTGGAGGACCAGGTTGTAGCAGCGCAGTAGCTCTTTTTAATGAGAATGGCCCGTTCCATCTGACCAAGAATTTGTCTCTGGTCTGGAATGATTACGGTTGGGATAGGTTTATTATTTGCAATTATAAGTATTAAATCTTTCAATTCCTGAAAGAAAAAGTAACAGAGACATTCGAATTGGTATGTAGGTTGCCAACATGATATACATCGACCAACCCATTGGAACTGGTTTCAGTTAGAGTTCTAGTGAAAAAGATATTCGACACGATGAAAAAGGCGTCAGTGATGATCTTTATGACTTTTTGCAGGTATGTGGCACTTAATCTTAATTTGTTCCCAAAATCCCGAACTAAAATAACTAATGTTTTTCACTAAAAATATAAAATAAAATAAAAATAACTAAAGTTGAAATGCGACTGACAGGGTTTTTTTAAAAAGCACCCTGAGTATGTGAAAAACGACCTTTACATAACTGGAGAATCATACGGAGGGCACTATATTCCAGCTTTCGCTTCCCGTATAAACCATGGGAACAAGAAGAAAGATGCAATACATTTAAACTTGAAGGTGACATCAAATCTTCTAGCCTTTTTAACAGCTACAGTTTTGATCATGGAATTGTGATTTATTGAACAGGGATTTGCAATTGGCAATGGACTCACCTACCCTGCAATCCAGTTCAAGGCAGACCCTGAGTTTGCTCTCCTGAATAATTTAATTAAAACACGAGATTACCTCAGAATAATTCAGATAGTGCCAAAGTGTGAAAAGGCAGCAAAGAAATGCAGTAAGCTCTCCATAATCAAATTCATGATTTCCAATTGACATACTTTCTTCAACTGTAGAGTTAAGTACAATTTTTTTTCTAGGGACAAATGGTAAAGACAGCTGTCTTGATGCCATAAACATATGTAGCGAAATTCTGCATGAGATATTGACCATTAGCCCTATATGTGTAAGCACTCGGATATCATACAATCATAATTCGCCATGCAGTTCATATGAGCTTAACTTACTTTGTGTTCTGTGGCAGAGGTTTGATTTGAGGAGGAAACATTGCTATGACTTCTCGAGAATTAAAGAATTCTTGAATATGGCATCAGTAAAAAAAGCATTAGGGGTACCCGAGGATATAGAATATTCCCTGTGTAGTCGTGTAGTGAACAAGGCAATGACAGAAGACATTATGAGAAACCTTGAAGTTGGCCTTCCGAGACTACTGGGGGATGGTATTAAGATGCTTGTATATGCAGGAGAATACGATTTAAGTTGCAACTGGCTTGGTAACATTCTTTTATTAGTGAAAACGAACAGTGTTTCTTACTCCACTATTTGAAATGAGCATTGGTTGTGATTATCCAGGGAACATTAGATGGGTAACAGCCATGAAATGGTCGGGTCAACAGGATTTTGAAACAGCTTCATTAGTTGACTTTGTGGTGGATGGGAAAGAAGCTGGACTGCTAAAGAACCACGGCCCTCTCACTTTCCTTATGGTTAGTGTGTACGTGTGTATAAATTCTATATGTATATATCTAAGAAGCTACTTTGATTTTCTATGATCTATATTTTACCTCCATCAGGTGCACGATGCTGGACATCTGGTTCCAATGGATCAACCAAAGGCTTCACTAATGATGTTAAAAAGGTGGATACATGGAAAACTTACCGTACCCGAAACAAAAGGTTTTAAAGCTCTGGTTGATTGATAAACATTTTATAGAGATTAAAACAAGATATCTTCCATATGTTATAAACATCTGATTTTTTGTATTATTTTCTACACATCATCAACGGATGGTCAAGTCTGACTATTTGATCCAAAAGTATGACCACAAAATCTACATAATCTTATTCATCTTCCTTCTTATTATTTTCCACAAATAACACTCTTAAACAAACTGAGAAAGTAGACAGTTACCAATAGTGAATAGTGAACACCAATACCAAAACAGATTCATAAGTTTGACAGCATAAAAAAAACAATCAAAATGAGTAAGTAGACAGTCAACAATCAGCTCTTACTCGATATAGTTCGCACAATGTATCCATCACGGGACGAAAACCAGATCTCAAAGGAACAACTGATACAACTCTTTGATGTTGTGCGCGCATTACCATTTTTCGGTTTCGAAATTGTCACCAGCAACATCTCTCCCTCCAAAATCTTACTTGCAGTCTCACCTTAATATTGATTGCAAAAAAAAGGTCATCTATTAGTAATTGGACATAACTTGCATTAGACAATACAGAACACAATACAAAAACAACAAATAACTCCGGTTTCTAAACTAATGGCCAATACATTAATACCAAGTTTCTGAAAGAAAAATATTTGAAAATCCGAAATGGGTAATTTAAATTTCTTGTTATAATTGATATGAAAGTAAAAAAGGATGAATCTTGGAAAACTCAAATGGGCAATACAGATCTCTTGTTAAAAACAAAACCAACCTGAAAAAGGATGAATCTTGGAAAAGTCAAAGAAATCTTGAGCAGAACAACCAAACAAAACCTTAGCAGCCTTATAAAAAAAAACCACAACAAACACATTTGTATCAGTTGCTACAGACATAAGAACACGAAACAGACGTTTAGAACAAGGAGTGGCCGTGGCACTATTTCTGCTAAATGTGCAATGATTGCAAATGGATTCATGTATAACTCTTTCACATAAGGAACACACTGTGTAATGTAAAGCTGTGTCATCAATGGCAACCACTGTGCATATTGTGGTAGTTGGTTTGTCGGATTTCATGGTGGCTGAAGATTATAGAATAGCGTTTTTCTGATGGTTATGTGGAAAAAAAATTGTAAACTAGTTAAAAGACCCGCGCGTTGCTGCTATAAACCCGTAAATAATATCGTCACAAAGCGCGAAGATCAAGTCATGGAAAAAATTGAGTTTGAAAGCAAAACAATGAAACATGGGAGATGCTAAACTCCATTGTTATCTTATGTTGATAATTTTAATAAAAAGAATCACTCGTCTAAAAACAACAAACTTCATCATTTAACTAAATCAGCTTCCCAAAGAGTAACAAAACCAAGTCATGTTTGGAACATCAAGTTTGTCAGCAACACAATAAACCAAATAACAAAATGTAATAGCATTTGGAAGCATAACAACGGAAACAAAGGAAAACGTAAACAGATCTTACCTATTTATGCTTGCCCAACCTATGAACCGTGCACATAAAAGTGTCCTAACTTTCTACTCAGCCCATGACATCCTAAATTCTCTTTTCCATGCTTTGAAATCCAGTCAAACGATCTCACCAGAAGCAACTTGATACAAAATCACCAATTTGCATGTTGCAAAGGAAGTTAGCTACACAGGACCAGCAACGTGTAATCGTGAATCTTCTACAACCACCACATTGACAGTCAGCCATGGAAAAAACTTTTGCATTACCATAAAGTTGATGACAGGGAAACAACTTTTGCAGAAATGGTGGCCAACAATCAAGTAAGTCGTTTGGAGTCGATTAGACCCTTACCTCACAATCGTATAGTGTAGAGCTGATCTAGGCTCGGATATCGGGTGTTTATCATACTTCAGAGTTAAAACAGTAGCACCTAAAAATAGAATACGATGAAGCTACATACATTATCTACTTGTACTTCTACTCGGTAACAATTGATTGAAGCTTAGGTGTAAGAGTATTTAGCTTCTATAATATCACTAATTGGCATATCATAAAACGGGAAGGGAAATCATTAAAATTCTAAGAAGTGATCGTTGTGCACTAAATTACCAGCTAGAAAGCATCAGAATATCACTCCATATATTTTCATAAGTAACTTCAGTGAAGGCCTATAGCCTATAGGGGGAAGGGGGGCCCGACCCCCGGCATGGGCCCATTTTTTCGTGGGGCACAAAAATTTAAGATTTGTTATATATATTATATATATATATATGTTTAACGTATAATCAGTTAACTACTATGGTGTGTATATCTAATACTATGATTTTGTTATGTTTATAGTTTATTGTTATAACTTTAGTGGATCAGTTTATAAAAATTTTTGTTTATAAATTTAAATTCGCTAGAAGTAAGGGGCCTATTTTTCGTGGCTCGGTCTGGGCACTAAAATTCTCCGGGCCGCCACAGAGTAACTTCACGCACATTCATCATTAAAGCAACAACAAAAGAGCATCTAACTTTTCATATTTTGTTACAGACTATCTACTCACTTCAACCATATGTGGTTTATCCTAAGGTTACCTTGCTAGAGAAGTATTCCATTTCTGTCACTAAAACACCAACACGGCTTGAATGATGTAGAAACAATAGATATTCGTAATCTATAGGCAATGAATCGTCCATTCCCTGCCACCATCACCAAATATCCCAACGAAACATACAATAATTTATCACCTAACAAAACAAACTGAAAACCAAAAATAACAGATTTAATAAGGACAGAAACCTTTTCCCGTGTGGGGTTTTCCATTCCTTCCTTTATTTAGCTACAGGAATCCTTCTCACATTCCCTTTTTTATGCTTTGTTATATTTATAGATGGGGATCGTGCTTCAACTATAACTGGTCTGATAAATGAAGCATCAAGCGGGGATAGCTCAGTTGGGAGAGCGTCAGACTGAAGATCTGAAGGTCACGTGTTCGATCCACGTTCACCGCATGTGATTTATTTTTTACCAAAAAAAAAAAATAATGAAAAAAAAAACTACATATATATTACTAATAACCTGTGCAGACTTGAGGATTTCACCGAAAGGACCATCGGCAAGCTGTTGGCGACAACTTTCATCACCACACGACATGTTCTCCATCTCATCAAGAAGATGGTGCGGTTGCAATATCCCCTTCCCTTGTTCCACATATCTACAGACACATATACAAGAACAAACACGGTAAAACTACAGCAACAACGATACTCAATCCCGTCAAAGACGACAAACTCTTCCTATCATATATAAATATAACAAATTCTTTATGGAAAAAATTACCGGGAAAGAAGAGAAACGATGTCGTTTCGGTGAAGAGAAAGTGTTTCCACAACACGATCTCGCATGCTTGGTACTCTAGTTAACTTAGGTTTTACCATTTTGATCCTATTTTTGTTGTTCAAGAATAGAAGTTGATCGAGGTTTAGTGTGTGTGTGTGTTTTCTAAGGTTGATGGTGCCTCAAATGATTGTTGTAAAGATAAATATACAGAGTGGTCGTACAACTTTAGATAAGAATTTGAATGATTTTTGTTGGAACTACAAAGATCAAAAACTGTCAAACTTTTTAGTCACAGGATGACATGTGTCCCGATGTTGTGATAGCGCATGCATTCGGTCGCAAATTTATTTTAGTTTATGGCCCATGGATTTGTTTTTTTTTTTTAAGCTATGATCAAAAAGTACAGTAATTATTAGAAAATAATCTTGGATAAGATGTTATTATCATTATCGTTATGAAAATAAATTAGGATAAGATGTTTGTGCTTTGTCGGTACCCTTTTTTTTCATGCCTAAGAATAAGTTGATTAAAAAATAATTGTTATATTAACATTTTAATAACATAAAAACTATATAATTAATACATTATTAATTACTAGCATTACACCCGTACGATATGACAGTAACAAACAACATATAATAATTTCTCGATTTATTTGGACATCAATGATTTATCTGATACTACTATGAGTCGGTAAATTTAAATTTGTATAATTTTAATGTAATTTTAATTTGTTGGAGTCTAGTTTGTTAGAATCACACATTATTTATTTATATATAAAAAGATTAGCAATTATTTATTTAATATAAAAAAAAAAGAGTATGTTTAAGTTGATATTTATAGATAAATATTATTTCTAATATAAGTCTACCATTAATTTTATTGACTTTTGATGGGCATATATGTCATTTTGCATCTTGATTTTTAAGTAAATTTCCAAAAATAATAAGGCCTAAATACTTTATATGTAGAGGTATAAGAAGCTGGAAATTATTTTTTTGGTTTTCTTGGCACATTGAATTGGAAATGGCTAGTGGTATTGGAATTGTTAAAGTGATGGTGATGTGCAATTTGCAAGTGATGGAAAAGATAAGAAGTAAAGTTGGGAATCCAAGAATGAACTTGGTTTTCATTCGCAGCCAAGAGCCTTATATCCCTGTTGCCAATGGTCACCTCTGACTTCCAAGACTCTTATATTCCTATATATTGTTGATAGCCTGATAGGACCATGAATCAATCGGTCACTTTTTAAAATGCTTTACTAATGAAGTTGGTTCTCATCGCAGATTCGTGGCCTATCATTTCCAAGAACCTTATATCCATGTTGCTAAGGCCTCTCCCATCGGACAAATTCTCCCACGTTCTCACACGCGCGTTCTCAAATTCTCAGAACACCAATATCACTGCATCACGTTCTGGATCGCGTTCTCAAATTCTGGCCAGAACGCCGATGTCACCATCGCGTTCTGGCCCCGTT